>VMDO01010348.1:0-55268 GCA_007922755.1 Pedetes capensis
TGGCTGACTGTTTCAGGATTGCCTTGGGAGTGGATTGCCAGGTCCTTCTCCCATTTTTGCAGTGCTGGGAATTGAACTCAGGACCTCAGAGACTGTAGCGCAGCACTCTACCAACTGAGCTAAATCCCAGCCCAATTTTTCCATAGATGGATTTTGATCATTATTATTTTTTCTTTTTAGTGGTGCTGAGGATCAAACCCAAAGCCTCATGCATGCCAGAGAATCACTGTACCAACTGAGCTAACTCCCTAGCCCCATGATCATTATTTCTGATGGTTGCATTCTATTCTAGACTCTGAATACACTTTACTTAGCATTTAACAAATCATCTACTAATAAATACTTACTCTATTTTTGATTTCTTGGGATTATTAACAGCTCTATAATGATGTACACTGAGGTTGGTAGAGAAGAGAGATATCCCTCAGTAATAGCTAACGCTTAGGTGCCAGGCCCTATGATAGCAGTTTAAATGTACGGGCCCATTTAATCCTTTTTATGCCCCATTCTATTATTTTGATGGACTATGACTTCTCTCTTCCTTTCTTTAACACATTAAGCAATGTAGGTAGAGAAAGGTAAAGTAATATCCCCAGATTTACCTGGGTGGAAAGACAACATACCACTGCCTGCTTTCCTGCTTAGTTTAGAAGAATAGGTAGTCCTGGGATGGGTGCTCTTGGTCATGAAGTTGAATTGCCCCAGTAAGAAATGCTCCAGAGCAGGGGACAACTGGCAGCCACCAAGACCACCAGGGCTTTTAGATTCTGCATATAAATGTGATCATGCAATACTTGTTTCTCTCTGACTTATTTTCCCTTAGCATAATGCCCTCTAGATTCACCAATGTTGTTGCAAATGGCAGACGTCATGGTTTGGATTTTAAATGCCCCCCAAAGCCCATGTGTTGAAGGCTTGGTTGCTAGCTTGTGGTGCTATTAGGAGGTGGTGGAACCGTTAGAAGGTGGGCCTGGTGGAAGGAAGTGAGCCCTCTGGGGGTGTGTCTGAGACCTTGGCCCCTCCTTTCTCTCTCTGCCTCCCAGCAGGCACAAGGTGAATAGTTTTGCTCCTCCAAATACTCGCTGGCATAATATGATCTTCTCAGGTATTTCGTCTCAGTGATAGAAAGCTGACGAACACAGTTGTTGTTGTTAGGTGCCGTCGAGTCGGTATCCGACTCATAGCGACCCTCATAGGGTTTTCAATGGCTGACTGTTTCAGGATTGCCTTGGGAGTGGATTGCCACATCCTTCTCCCATTTTTGCGGTGCTGGGAATCGAACTTGGGACCTCAGAGACTGCAGCGCAGCACTCTACCAACTGAGCCAAATCCCAGCCCTGACAAACACAGTAAGATTTCTTTTTTTAATAGCTTATATTCCATTGTGTGTATCTACATGTTGTGATTTTCTTTATCCAGTCATCCTATTGGACATTCAGGTTGTTACCATCACCTAGCTACTATAAGTAATGCTGCCATGAACTTTGGAGTACTGATATGTGTGTGTGATGCAGATTTCTTTGTCTTTGGGTATATACCCAGAAAAGAAATTGCTAAGATATCTGGTAGTCTTATTTTTAATTTAATTTTTGGGGGAACTCAGAAGCTGTGGTTATCAAGGGGAGGGAGTCCAAAAAGAGGAGGTATTGGCCAAATGGTATTACTTTTGGTTCTGAGATGAGTAAGTTCAGAAAATTTATAATAATGACTGTAGTAAACAATACTGGATGGTATGCAGTCTGCCTTCTGTGTGTACACTTTCCATATGCATGGATTCAAGTAATTGTAGGTAGAAAATACTTGAAAAAAATTGCATCTTTCACTGGGCTTGATAGTGCACAACTGCAATCTCAGCTCTTAGGAGGCAGAGGCAAGAGGATAGTGAGTATGAGGCCAGCCTAGGCTGTACCATGAGACCTCTCTCACAAGACAAAACAACACAACACAACACAAAACAATACAACTATCACCACCAACAACAAACTGGATCTGTAATGAACACGTGTAACTTTTTTCTTGTCCTTCCCTAATCAATACAGTGTAACGAGTATTTATATAGCTTTTACATTGTGCTAGGTATTATAAGTAATGTGGAGATGATTTCAAGTACAGTGGGGGATATACAGATGATATAGGTAAATACTACATCACTTTATAAAAAGGACTTGAGCATACATGGATTTTGTATTTGCAGGTGGGCCTGGAAGCAATTCCCATCAGATAATGAAGGATGACTATAGTTGAAATTTGCTTAAATGTTCTATCCACAAAACAAAGCAAAACAAGCAAACAAATGGTAATTAGATGAGATGTTAGATGTGTCGATGTTGATGTTGATGTGTCTCACTTGATGTTGGTCATGGCTAACGTGATTTTGTTATACACCTGAAAAATATGCAACATTATTTGTCAACACAGCCTCAACAAAGCTAACAAATTTTTAAAAAGAGTCTGGGAGAAAAATAGATTATGTGTAAAATCGTCTTGGTGCTACGTGACTGGCTGTCCAGGTCTCTAGCTGCAGAGGACATTTAACTTAGGAAGCTTAGGTGTCAAGATTGCCACCCATACAGCCCTTTCCCAGGACCGGGAAAGGGTCTTAGAAATACATCAACATTGTCCTGGGATTTTTGTAAAATTTGCACGAGTATGAAGTGTTGACCACAATTCGTTAAGACCACTGTTTCTTACCACTCCTTCCCGTGTCCTATCACCCTTCACCTCATGCAGGTGGCAATGGCATGGCCTCAGGGATTTGGAGGTATGAGTAGAGAATCTTATTTAGTTTGATTGTAGTGGCACGTATTCACATGTTGCCATCCTTTCTACGAAGGCAGTTACTGCTTGCTGTCCTGGTGTAGGAGGGCCTTCAGGAAAACTCCTATAGCCCACTGTCTCAGCTTCACTGAGCAGAGTTCAGGGGCAGAGGTTATCACATATCACAACATGACTATGAAGAATGAAGTATATGAGTCAGGCACCATGGCACACTCTAGTAATCCCAGGGACCCAGGAGGCTAAAGAAAGAGGATCAAGCGTTTGAGGCCATGGGCAGCCTGTGCAACTTAGTGAGATTCTGCTTCAAAATAAAAAGGGGTTGAGGGTGAAGCTCAGGTATGGAGCACTTGCCTAGCATGTGTGAGGCTCTGGGTTCAATCCCCAGTACTGAAAAAAAAATTGAAATATATGGAACCAAAATTTAGTCTGTGGGAAGTTTTCCTACATCTTAAAATGTGAAAGAAACTTTGTATAGATTTCTCAGATTTATAACAATATTAGTTTATGTAATGCTGTCAGTCTCAAATTTAGGATGGATTGACATATAACTTCAATTTTAAGATGGTGAGACAGCAATATAGTCAGTAGATACTGTATTTCAAATTTTGAATTTTTCTTTCTTTCCTTCTTTTCTTCTTCTTCCTTCCTTCTTTTCATCCATCTTTCTTTTCTTTTCTTTCTTTCTTTCTTTCTTTTTTTCCTTCCTTCCTTGCCTTTTCTTTCTTCTTTCTTTCTTTCTTTCTTTCTTCTTTCTTTCTTTCTTTTTTCTTTCCTTTCTTTCAATTTTTCCTTCTTTCCCTCTCTCCCCCTTTCTTTCCTTCCTTTCTTCCCTCCCTACTCACTCACTTCCTTCCTTCCTTCCTTCCTTCCTACCTTCCTTCCTTCCTTCCTCCTGTGGTGCTTGGAATGGAACTCCCTGAGCTACATCCCCAGCCCAAATTTTGCACTTCTATTTTTTCCTAGGCTAGTGACATGAAGTATAATATTCTCTTGTATACTGGGTTCTGGAAGCAAACTACAGTTCCCAGTCAGCTATGCGATCACAAGTAGAAACAACCAACGTTTTGCATTGAACTGTGTTGTGAAGCTGCAGTGTTCTGCAGGTTAAATGGATTCAATGCATTTTCAATATATGATACTTTCAACTTACTATAGGTTTACCTGGGAGAAGGACCTGGCAACCCACTCCCAAAAATCAATCCACCATTGAAAACCTTATGAATAGCAGAGAAGCACTGATAATAGTGTTTCACCTGTTGTATGCAGGGTCGCTATGAGTCGGACACAGACTCAATGGCACCTAACAACAACAAACAATAACAACATAGGTTTACCTCAATCATAAATCAGGGAGCTTATTACCAATGATTCTAGGAAAGTAAAAGAAGCTTTCAATTGTCATTATCTGAAAAGGTAATCAAAGAGTGTAGCAGTCAAGAAACAGTAAAACTATTACAGAGTCATATAGTTATTTTTAATATTATTCAAATATCTTGGTTTTATGAGGTTTACTGTATTTTTCAGTTTTAACATTTTTAATTTGTGTTGATTTATTCTCACTCTAAACAAAATCACATTTGTATCTGGTTTTGTGTTGTTTTACCTAAAAGGAGTCTAAAAGTTGTATAAGCTCCAGCCCAAGACAAACCTATGTATTGAGTTGGTTGAGTTCTATCTCTTGAGTCATGGGTCAGTTTTTATAGCACTTCCGTGTCTCTGACAACCTTTTGAGGCAGATTCAGTTTCAAGAAGCAAAGGCCAACTACATCATAAAAATGAGGCATGCACAGGTTTCCCTCACCAAGATTCCATCTGTCTTATAATAAACCCGATTCTTCCTATATCTTAGAACTAAGTTCTCCACTCATTTTATTTGTTAATATTACTGTGAAGTTTTTTCTTGTTTGAGTCTTGTTGCCCTTTTAGCGGGAAGCTGGGGAGTGTTGCATGGGAGGGTCATGCTCAGATACCCTTAGAAACTAGCAGCCTGGGTTTACTCTTAAACCTTAATGAGAACGTGCCAAAGACATCTTCTGAAATCAGGTCCTGTTTGCAGCAGTAGCAGTGTTGATTGGGAAGGCAGTCTGGGTAATTTTTCAACCTGGGTAGTTTTTCTGATGACACGGGGTGATGCTGTGATTCTGAACTGTGGTGTCCTTATCCATCTGGCATTTTCCTTTCTCATTATCTGGATAAAGAATGGAGGTTGCTAGGGAACACATGCATACATTACATTGCACATTAAGATGGGTTCTTTCAGAGACTGATGTGAATTCTGGCTAAATAGTTCTGGTCCAGGTGGAAGAAGAAAAGAAATATTTAGGCTTTTGATGGGTTTAAATTCATGACAATCTTAGATTTACAAAATCAGACTCCCGGAAGTTTAGGGAAGAGGAGGTGGCCCAAGATGGAAGAAGAATCTCAAGAAATACCACGTATCTCCCAAAGAATTGCTTTTTGTTTGCTCTGGTACTTAACAGCTACCTGAAACAGCTAGCCCATTCTTTGCTGCATACAGTCTTGCTCATTGGGAGTCTCCCATTAAAGTGGGCTTTTTTTCCCCTTAGTGTGTCAGCCAGGGTCAAGAATAAGGAAACATGAGCAGCATGATGAATTTCCCACTCTGGTCACCTCCAGGACCAAGGAACTGGTGACACATCCCAGATGTGCCCTTAGCTGGCCCTCCCAGGCACCCTGCACCTCTGGCATGCTCCCTCCAAGTCATGAAGCTTTCTCTTTCCTAACTGTGGTGGGAGTTTTTATGCTATATTGGCTTTTGTTTCTGTATATATTCAATGACCTTTTAATAGCAGTTCCTCAAAGTGTCTAGCATGTTCTGGAATCTCCCTGGTTCCCAGTGCTTACTCATTGAGCCCATCATTCACTTACTCATTTGACAAGATTTTATTGAGCATTTAGTCTGTGTCAAGCTCCCTTTTAAAAGCTAGGATGTGGAGATGAATTAGTAGGATAAAATAAGTCCTTGCCTACATAGGGCTTACATGCTAGTGAAGGAAAAACAAAATATATAATAGACAATAGTGTGCAGTTGTTGTTGTTAGGTGCCGTTGAGTTAAGTTCAACTCATAGTGACCCTACATACAACTGAAAGAAATACTCCCCAACTCTGTACCAGGCACATGATCTTTCATATGTTTAAGTCCATTGTTGTAGACACTGTAACAATCCATCTAGTTGAGGGTCTTCCTTTTCTTCTTCTTCTTCTTTTTTTTCATTTACCTATCACTCTCCAATACATGATGTCCTTCTCCAGGGATTAGTCCTTCCTGACAACATGTCCAAAATGTCAGACACAGTCTGTCCTTCCTTGCTTCCAAGGAGCACTCTGGTTGCACTTCTTCAATGATGAATCTGTTAGTTCTTTTAACATTCTATGATACACTCAATATTTGTCTTCAGCACCGTAATTCAAAAGCATCAATTCTTCTCCTGTCTCCCTTATTCAACATCCAGCTTTCACAAGCATGTGATACAACTGAAAATACCATGGCATGAGTCAGACACACTTTTATCTTTAATGTGATATCTTTACTTTTCAACACATTAAAGAGATCTTGCCTGCAATCTTCCCACTGTGGCATCTAATCCCATCAGATCTCTGTAGCTAAGCAGGGTCGGACATGGTTAGTACTTGGATGGGAGATTGCCTGGGAACGGCAGGAGCTGTAGGCTTAAGAAAAGGACCTGGCAAGCCACTCCCCAAAAACAGTCATTGAAAACCCTATGAATAGCAGAGAAGCACTGACAATAGTGTTTCATGTGCTGTACATAGAGTCACTATGAATTGGGCACCAATTTGACAGCACCTAACAACAATAACAAAGAGGTCTTTTGCAATAGTTTTTCCCAGTGCAATGAGTCTTAATTTCTTGACTGCTGCTTCCATGGGTGTTGATTGTAGAACCAAGTAAAGCTAAATCTTGGACAACCTCAGTCTTTTCTCCCTTTATCATTAAGCTGTGTACTGACCCAGCTATAAGAATTTTTGTTTTGTTGATGTTGAGGCGCAATCCATACTGAAGGCTGTGTTCTTTGATCTTCATCAGCAAATGTTTCAAATCCTCTTCACTTTCAGCAAGCGGAGTTGTGTCATCTGTAAAACGCAGGTTGTTAATGAGTCTTCCTCCAATCATGATGCATTCTTCATAAAGTCCAGCTTCTCAGATTATTTTCTCAGCATAGACATTGAAGGGGTATTGTGAATGGATACAGCCCTGATGCACACTTTTCTCAACTTTAAACCAGGCAGTGTTTCCTTGTTCTGTTTGAATGACTGCCTCCTGGTCCATGTACAGATTCCTCGAGTACAATTAAGTGCTCTGGTATTCCCTTTCTTTGTAATGCCATCCATAATTTGTTGTGATCTACACACACAGTTGTTGTTAGGTGCCATTGAGTTGGATCTGACTCAAAGTAGTCCCTCTTATCTAAGGGAGGTTATGTTCTAAGATCCCCAGGGAGTGTCTGAAACTGCAGATGGTACCAAGTTCTACATGTATTATGTTTTTTTCTGTATGTACATACCTATTATAAAATTTAATTTATAAGTCAGGATCAGCAAGTGCTATGGTTTGGATCTGGAAATGTCCCCTAAAGCTCCATGTTTTAAATCCTAGGTCTCTAGCTTGGAGCTATTGGCATGTGGTAGAATTTTAACAGGTAGGGTCTGGTTCAGGCCCTCTGCTCCTTGGATCTGTGCCCTTGAAGGAAATGGTGGAACCCCAGCCCCTTCTTCTTCTTTTCTTTTTGGTTCTGGCAAGAGCTGGACTCCTTACCTCTGCCACATGGTCCCACCATGATGTGCTGCCTCCCCATTGGCCCCCCAAACAACATGGCCAAGTGATCAAAAACTGGCATCTCCAAAACTATGAGCCAAAGTAAACCATTATCTTTTTTAAGTTGATTATCTCAGATGTTTTGATACAGTAACATAAAACTGACTGACAAACACAGCAGGAGTTTCATAATAACTAATAGTAGAACAGCCTGCATCTGTAGCCCTGTGGCATCTGATCCCGTCAGATCTCAGAAGCCAAGCAGGGTCAGGCCTGGTTAGTTCCTGGATGGGAGACCGCCTGGGAACACCAGAAGCTGTAGGCTTGGGAGAAGGACCTGGCAACCCCCTCCCAAAAATCAATCTGCCATTGAAAACCCTATGAACAGCAGAGAAGCACTAACAATAGTGTTTCCCCTGTTGTACAGAGGGTCGCTATGAGTCGGATACTGCCTTGACAGCACCTAACAACAACAACAACAATAGTAGAACAATTATAACAGCATATTGTTAGGTAAATGCGGTCTCTATGTTTATTTCTGGAATTTTCTATTTAATATTTTTAGACCAAAGTTGGCCTCAGGTAACTGAAACTATAAATCAAAACCACAAATAAGAGGAGATTGCTGAATGCTATATTTGGTGGTTGTTGTTATTAGGTGCCATTGAGTCAGTATCTGACTCATAGCGACCCTATGTACAACAGATGAAACACTATTGTCAGTGCTTCTCTGTTATTCATAGGGTTTTCAATGGTGGATTGACTTTTGAGAGTGAGTTGCTGGGTCCTTCTCCTAATATTTTGTTAGGTCTAAGCTATTTTCACATCTTTCAAATTGGGATGTGTTTTGTAATAGACAACATCATGTAACTTCTGGAAGATAAGTGACAGTCATAAAGCAATTTTTATCACATGCAAATGTGCAAACCAGCCAATACTATTGTTTTGTCATTTGTTCCACTGAATTACCTGTCAACAGTTGCTGGTGCTACACAAGTAGAGTTTAATTGACCTTTAAAATAATATCAAGAAGGTCACATTATGATTTGGCTTTGCAGCAGAAGGTTTTATATATATTGAAGTTTAACAATAGTGCATAAATGTGGTAGTAGGAAAGTAAGTATTCATTATTGGAAGACAGAATGTAATTCCATCTTTTCTTACAAACAACCTGGCTTTATGAGACAGTAAGAAAGAACATGTCTGCAAGTAGATGAGGCCTATCAGAAGCCAAACGGTGCAATTGAATGTTGGAAAAAGTGGCCAAATCCTACAACGTAAGAGAAATTTTCCCAAATGCTAAAGACAGTGTAATTGATTATTGATATCCTTTGTGATTTTCACTGAGACATCACATCATCATTTAACCGGCAGTGGGTCTTTCTAATTTTATTTATTAGTGGTATAAAAATTAACAGTGCGTCTCTGTATTGGTTACTTTTGCATCACTGTGACCATCATGCTTGACAGAAACAATGTAAGCGAGTAAAGGTTTGTTCGGGATCATGGTTTCAGAGGGTTTAGTCCATGCTCATTGGCTTCTGTGTGCTTGGGCAGGACATCATGGTGGTGGAAGCGTGTGTTGGAAGAAAGCTGTTCACACCACAGCAGATAGGAAGCAGAGACAGCATACAGGATTGGGCCAGGGGTGATGAACCCCTGAGGACTTGCCCTCCGTGACCTGCTTCCTCCTGCCAGTCTCCAGGACCTCCCAAAATAGCACCACCAGCTGGAGACCAAGTGTCAATCACATGAGCCTGTGAGAGACTTCCCATGTTCATACAGACTCTTTATCACCTAACAAGGTCTAAGAGTCTGTTTCCTGGGAACTTACATTTCATGCAAATGCAGTGTCTATAACTGGGGTTAAAAAGCTGAGAATACACAGGATTTAACTTGGGGACAACATAAGGTGCTTATGTGCACAATGGCACTGAATACTGAAACTTAAAGAAAGAATCTGAGCAGGAAAGACCCAAGCAGGTGGAAATATGTATATCACTCTTGGGTCCTAAGAAGAAATAGAACTTCAGGAAAAATCACAGGTGCCTTACAAATCTCTTTCATATTTCCAGTGGAAAAACCCTAGGATATGGAGAGAGAGGATGCCATTTTCATGGCGTGATGACTGAGGGAGAGTCATGAAGGATATAAGAATTCATTTCAGCTTCCTCCCGTATGCAGAACTGTGGTCTCTGAAATACTCAGAGATACTTAATACTTCTTTCTTTATGTTAGCTCAAATACATTTAAGCAGTAAGAGCAATTATTTACTAACCTACAAATTGACTTCCTCACAAGATCTTCTCTGAGGAAACTGCAGTGTAACTTTATCATCAATTGTTCTGCTTGGATCAAAGTTGAGTTTTGCAATGCCCTGAGCTGTGGCAAGGTCCACCTACCCATCCTCTCCCTTTCATAAGTTCTATTGCTTCTCTCCACTTTTCCACTTCTTTCCACATTCTGTCTTCCCTGCCTTTCTGCCTTTTGTGTGGAGAGGGCATAGCTGTGAAACGTACAGAGGAGGAAACACAGGCATTTCATTCAGCTCAGAATGAGAACATCTATACCTCCATAATATTTTTAGAATGAAAATACATGTATATATATATGTATTTTTTCCTCTCCCTGAGTGAAATTTTAATACAAGTTCAACTTAATCACAATTTTGGTTGTGAATCCAATGTTTTTATGATTTGAGTGAGTTGTTTAAGGAGAGGTTAGAACACTTATCTTACGTACAGTTAACCTGCTTATTTTATAGCTTATGAACTGACCGCTGGTTCTCACTCCCCTCCCAACGCCTCCAGCCACAGTAGAAAGTTGACCAGGAGGACGTGCAGGACCCTGCCCGCACCCGCCTGGCTGTGCCATTGTATGAATGGCTCCTACTAAGCCAAGAGAATGTGTTACTTGGCATAAAACAGATGCCTCCTTCCAGCTAAACCATCCTCAAAACGTGCTGCCAGACAAGACCATCAGCTTCTTTCATCACCGTTTCGTGCCTAGGGAGAAGTTCTTGAGCTCTGAGAGTCGGGGAGCGAGGCTGCTCCCATTCCAATGCAGGGGTCACGGGAGGGGTCTGAGTCCGGAGCAGAAGTCACCTGCTTTTCTCTTCTTCCCTCTTTCTCACCCCTCCCTTTCCTTAGCTTCTGCCCTTCAGAGTCCCCTGTCCTCCTGCATGTCCCTCCCATCTCTCAGTAGACTCCTCTCTACGTGTAAGAATTTGTCACTTATGTGTGGTAACGCTCCCTGACCTGTCTCCCCTCCCCCATTTCCCATTGCAGCCTCCCTGCCCTGTGTTTCATCCCTTCAAGCCAATTATCTTTGCTAAGAGACAGTGTGCTCTGAGCTGATAAGAGGATGGCTGTTAGTGTACTCAGTATGGGAGATAGTTGTATTCTCACTGTGGCTTTCTTAAGAAATAAAGAAAACCAGTTTTTTATCTCAGTCCCTCTGAGAAAAGCAATTTGCTGATTCCTGCTTGAATAGTGGCTAATAGCATCTCTCAGGTGCAAAGCACCGTGGGTTCCATTGATCACTCTGCCACTTGCTAGTGACGGCAGCATGGGCCATCAGTTAGTTTTCATGCTGCGAAGAAACTTTGAGCTTGAACTATGTGGGAGCCTCTGTACCCAGTCACTGGGCATGCAGAGAGTCACAAAATGAAGTCCCTGCTTTTATAGATCTTGTGTTCTCTAGGGGAGGTGGCAAATTAAAAATAAAACTAATGAAAATGTTATGCTATGGGGCTAATAGTATAGCTCAGTGGTAGAGCACTTGCTTAGCATGCATGTAAGGCCTTGGGTTTAGCTGCTAGCATGGAAACAAAAGAGCAGAGGAGAAGGAAGGAAGGAAGGAAGGAAGGAAGGAAAGAAAGAAAGAAAGAAAGAAAGAAAGGAAAGAAAGAGAGAAGAAAGAAGGAAGGAAGAGAGAGAGAGAAGAAAAAAAAGAAAAGGAAAGAAAGAAAAAATAGAAGAAAAGAGAAAGAGAAAAGAGAAAGAAAAGAAAAGAAAAGAAAAAGAAAAATGTTAACCTACTCATGCCTTTGTTTCTGCACTGCTAAGTGTGAATGGTAATAGCATTTCTTTCTTGGTGATGTTGTAGAAATCAAATAAGAGTGGAACATGTTGTATTAGGTAAAAACAGTTACCTCAGAGATACACACAAGCTGCTCATAGCAGCAACAGCAGTCATTAGTTAGGGATGCATATCCTCAAGGGGATCTTGAAGGACTTGAGGCAGTTACTGTTTAATGTGTTCAGCAAGCCTTCCCATGTGTTGGGTTTCTTTCCCCTATAACAGATTCTATTGTCACCTTTGCCACATGACTCAGTCCATTTATTCTATCCTTTTAGAAACTATGTTTCGTTCAAGAGCTGAACACATGATTCCAAACCAATCTGAGTCCTTTCCTTGGACCTCTATGGACACTAAGTGAAAGAAGCTCTCCCTTTTGGAAATCCTAATTGGAGCTACTCGGGAATCTGCCAGGTGGAGAAGGCTTCTCTGAAGAACAGGATGAGGTCAACCTCCAAAGAAAAGCAGAAGAGATGCCACTAATAATACTGTAATTCCATACCAAGCCTAGACTTATTCCTCTTAAACAAAACTTTTGGGGTAACCACTATTGGTATCATGTTTAAGATGAGGAAACAGAGACATAGGAAGGATAAGTAGCTGTTCAACATTGCACTTAATAACAGAATCTACACATTTGACTAGTATCTCTCCATTCTCTAGCGCAGGGTTGTATTATCACATCTGATTCCCTCAGTCCTTCCTTTGATTCTATCAGTAACAACAGAATCCATCCCAGGCACATAAGATGATCCATATCTAACCCTATATCACCTATGTCTTTACCTCTCTTCTTCCATATTTTTATATTTTTATTTCTGAACTTATTTTGAACTGGATTTCTGTTCCTTGAAACTGAAAGAGTCAACTACTTGGAAAACTATGGCAGAATATTCTACAGTATGGGTGTATTAGTCAGCTGTTATCTCTGTAGCAGAAAACCCAACCCAAATAAACTTGTGGGGGAAGAGGTTTATTGGGAGCTCACAGGTAGAGGGTCAGTCTGTAATGGTGGCAGGGAAGACATGGTGGCAGTGGCAACCAGGACAGTGTTAGATAAACTCACAGCATTATAGACCAGGAACAGAGAGATAGCTGGGCTGCAGATCTGGGGGAAAACCTCCAAGGACTTTCCCCCTAGTGACTCTCTTCCCCCAAGCTAGACCTGCCACCCAAAGTTTCATAATCTCCCAGGACAGTGTCACCAACTGGGAACCCAATATTAAAGCACATGACCCTTGGGGAACGCTTTACATTTAAGCCATGACAATGTGTGCCACTTGGAAGAAATATCCTAAGCCAGTTCTAAATGTGCTCATGATACTGTCCCATCAATTTCTGTTTGAGAATTACTACTTTAATTTTATTTTCATAAGTAGTTTTTTTTTTCTAATAGAGCCAGTGCTTAGAGATAAGAATGGGTAACAGGAATCTATTTCGAAATACCTGATGAACAGATGTTGATTTTGAACCTCTTGATACCATGACCTTGGACTCAGTTGAAATTACTCTGGAACTGAAGGTCATTGATGGCTTTTGTAATATTGATGGTTGCATAGCATTAATATTATTTATAGCACATCCTTTAAAAACCATTCGTACAATATTTTAGGGATGAGTCATTTTAGCTTAGTGTATAAATCATCCAAGAACCCCAGTTACTTCTATTTCCAAGTGAGAGGCTGTTTTGGTTAGTTTTGCGTATCAGCTTGACTGATTGGGGCGTGCCTGGATGGTGGGCAAAGCACAGTTTCTGGGTGTGACTGTGATGCAGTCTCTAAAGAAGATTAGCATGTGAGTTGATGTACTGAGTTGGGAACACCCAGCCTCATTGTGGATGGGCAATGGGCCTGGTTGGAAAATGAAAAAGCAAAAGGAGAATCACTGCTCCCCTTCCAGCCTGGGGCAGCTTGTCCTTCTCTTTTTGCTCTTGGACAACAGAACTCCAGATTCTTTGGTCCTTGTGCTCTAGGACTCATACCAACATGCCTCTGGTGGGGGCGGCGCTTGGGTCTTTGATTGTGGACTGGGGGCTGCACCTTGAATTGCTTGCTCCTGAGCCTCCCAAACATAGATGAAGACACACTACCAACTTCTCTGGTTCCTCAGCCTGCAGAAGACTTCATGACTGCGAGAGCCAAATCCCTAAATAATCCCCCCTCCACCATCCTATCAAACTTGTCTCTCTAGAATGCTGACTAAAAGAGAAGCAGAGAGAATACTAGGATATATTGCTGACTGATTTTTTGTTTCTCTTCGTCTTAGGAGGGCTACCTTTGGAACCCAGCTCTGCATAATTTGATGGGTCTTTGTCCCCATTGGAATGACAGTTTGCTGGTTTATATCTCTATGCCAGCTGAAATGGTTTTTCCACATGCAAGCTCCCGAGGTTATGGCTTCTTTAATTTATTGTGTATAATCTGATCTCTGCTCCCAGTGCACTGATGTCATTGCCCAAGCAGCTGGTCCTAAGAAGCGTCAGCTTTAGTGCCATTCTAGAGCAGAACTGGACATCCTTGATCATCCAAGAGACCTTTGGTGTCCTTCACTGTCAAGGGATCTCAATAAAGGAATTCCACATCCTAGAAGCTGCACCATAAGTAAAGGGCTTTGTCCATGCTCTGCCATTCCCAGAGCTATGAAGGACAAAGATCATTGCATGATCTATGGGTCACCCATAAGAGGAAGGAAACTTGCTTCAGGACACAGGGAAAGAATCATCGGGAATCTGGAACTCTTCATGAGAGAGAGCTGTGAATAAAACTCTCTGGGTAGGATGAGAGGGGGCTTGTCTTTTTTCTTTCTTTCTTTCTTTTTTTTTTTTTTTTTTTCAGTACTTAGGGGCTGAGCCCAGGGCCTTGTACATACTTTGCAAATGCTCCACCACTTGGCAGCACCCCTAGATCCTATTTTATTTTTTATCTTGAGACAGGGTCTAACTAAGTTGTACAGGCTGCCTCTGCCCTTGAACTCTCCATCCTCTTGCCTTGGCCTCCTCAGTTGAAGAATTACAAGCAGGCACTTGTATTTCTTTGACTACAAAAACATGGTGGAAGAATGTTATTTGCCAAGATGTGGCACTCTCTTAGTTGTGCAGACTCAGATGCAAATGAACAAATGCCACATCTGAAAGGATCCTGAAAGGTATGGATTGCTATGAACTTAATGAAACAAAAAGGGAATATTTTTGTGCACTGATAAAGGAGTGAATTGCTGCTAAATAACTTGAATGTTTAGGAAAGCTGCAAAGTGTCTTAGTGTCAGAATAGGGGTCTCTCTGCTAAGGTTCACGTGATTCCAAAAGGGTTATGCATAGAGCATTCATAAAACACACAGAACCACTCAACACAGAAGCGAAAAATAAAGATAAAATGTGAAGTCAATTTCTTAGGATGGGGTGGGGTGGGGTGAATCTCAATGGTAGAGCATTTGCCTGGCACCTGCAAGGCCTTGAGTTTGATCCCTAGCACCAAGGGGGTGGGGGGAAGCATATGTATAATTTCTTCAGTGACAAAAATGTGAAGATTGCATTCACATTTACATGTGATTATGATCTGAGAATCCATTAGAGACAGTGAGTGTCTGTGGCTTAAGACGATCTGTGTATACCAATGCAAATAATGTGGTAAAAGGCAATATAGTTCAGTAGGCTCAGAAATATACCACAGCCATATATTTGCATTCTGAAGCCATTATTAATACCTGATAGGGCTTGATCTATTTAAAATCATGCTTTTTATGAGAATCTGGTTAAATAGAAAGGCAAGATGGGCTATGGTCTAGGGTTTTTAAAGACAAAGTCATTTGTCTGAAAAAAAAATTAAGTGACTGCTAAGCTCTACTCACTATGCTAGATACTGGGGACTAACATGAAAAAACAATGACTCATGCCTCAAAACGCTTCAAAATCAAATGGGGGAGATTCATATAAGGAGATCACTATAATGGGAAATCATATGGCAAAAGAATAAAGAAAGCAGTAAAAGCATTGTTGGAATGTACTGTGCATTGCATCGCCAGGCCGAGAAGATTCAAACCCAATTTACAAAAGGCAAAGTCTCATCGTGAAGAAAACACCCCTCTGATTTCATTTAATCAGAAAGCTGAGTACCCAACACATTTTCCTTTTACAGTTCCCCTTTTAACACATTTTCAAACTGTGTTGCTCACAATAAGTTTTTTCCATTTCCAAAAACTAATTCAATTGATAAATCTCTATTAAACAATACTATGTATAACATTCTGTTCTGGTCTCCAGAGTATAGCTCAGTGATAGAGCGTTTGCATACCATGTTGGCACCAAAAACAAAACAAAACAAGCCAAAACAAACAAACAAAACCCAGATAATCAAAACCAAGGATGTAAGAACACAAGCTTGCCACATGTAAGTCCATGCATATCTAAATATTTGCATTTCAAATTTATGTCTTCTTTTTCCTGGTGAAAAAGTCATGATTGTGTAGCTCCCATTATAAGATATTAGAGGAATGTCGAATTCTAAAATTCAGTGGCTCAAAGCATGTCGCTGGTACCATCCGCCTTCCCAACAACAGGGGAGTTTGTTTAAAAACAATTCTCAAACTGAGATCGGAACTTGCACTTTAACAAGATTTCAGGTGATTGTTGTATGTTACAATTTGAGAAGCATTGTTCTAAATCTCATCCTGCACCTATGGTTTTATGCAGGAGATCCTAATCGATCTAAAAGACAGTGTAACAATGTAAGAAATAATAATGTGTCTATTTCATACAGAAATTTTTGAATTGATAAAGAATGTAATCAGGCTGGAGATTTAGCTCAGTGCTAGAGCACTTGCCTAGCAGGTGCAAAGCCCAGGGTTCAATCCCCAGTACAAAAAAGGAAAAAAAAAAATAGAAAAGAGATAAAGAATGTAATCATAAAACCAAACTTAAGGCAAAGAGTTCTTAGACATGACGTACCAAAAGTACAATTCATAAAAACAAATATGTACATTGGATTTGTCAAAATTTAAAACTTTTGCTCACAGAAAAAATCTTGAGGATAAAAAGACAAGATATAGACTGGAAGAAAACATTTGCAAACTATATATCCAAGAAAGGACTTATAGCTTAAATATATAAAGAACTCATGAAAGTCAATAGCAAAGCTAACAAAGACATAAGCAGTAACTGAATTAAACAATTGGTTGAATTGTTGTTGTTGTTAGATGCCATGGAGTCAGGTCTGACTCATAGAGACCCTCATAAGGTTTTCAATGGCTGATTGTTTGGGGATTGCTTCAGGATTGGGCTGCCACATCCTTCTCCTATTTTTGCAGCGATGGGGATCAAACCCAGGGCCTCAGAGAGCGCAGAGCAGCATTCCACCAACTGAACTAAACCCCAGCTCCAAGGGCTGAATTATGTCCTTCCAAATTCCTCTATTGACTCCATAATCCCCAGTACCTCAGAATGTGACTGTGTAGTATCTGGAGATACAGCCTTTAAAGAGGTAATTAAGTTAAAATAAGGCCATTAAGGTGAGCCCTAATTCAACCTGACTGATGTCCTTATAAGAGGAAGTGGTTACGACACATGAGAAACCCCAAGGTCATGCTGAAGAAAGAACATGTGAGGACATCGTGAGAAAATGGCAAACTATAAGCCAAGGAGAGAAACCTCAGAGAAAATTAAACTCAGTGATCCTTTGATCTTGGACTTCCAGTCTCTAGAACTGTGAGAAAATAAATGTCGGTTGTTTAAATCATCCGGTCTATGGTACTTTGTAACATCAGCCCAAGCAAACTAATACAAACGTGAACAGACTCCTTACTAAGGAAGAGAAAGGGAAGAGAAATAAGTTGGTGAAAAGATACTCAACATCATTTGATATTAAGGAAATGCATACTAAACCCATGATAACATATCATCATACACCTATGGCAATGACTAAAAGAGAAAATAATGATTGCATCAACTGCTGTTCTGGCTACACAGAAACTATGTTTCTACATGATGGGAATGTAAAAATAGTACAGCCACTATGGAAAGTAGTTTGGCATATATTTGCTTTCACAATAAGCATACACTAAATCCAATTCAATACCAACACTACTGCTGGGCATCTACTATAGAGAAATGAAAACTTACATTCACATAAATTGTACACAATGTTCACAACAGATTTATTCATAGTAGCCAAACAGTAGAAACAACACAAATGTCTTTCCCTAATGAATGGTTAAATAAAGTAAGGCTGCATTCATATAATGTAACAATACTCCACAATAGAGGCTGGAGTTTAGCTCTATTGGTAGAGGTCTGCTCTGCACTCTCTGAGGCCCTGGGTTCAATCCCCAGCACTGCAAAAATGGGAGAAGGACGTAGCAGCCCACTCCCAAAATAATTAACCATTGAAAACCCTATGGATAGCAAAGAAACACTAATAGTGCTGGGCATGGCACAG
This sequence comes from Pedetes capensis, assembly GCA_007922755.1. Classification (NCBI taxonomy): domain Eukaryota; kingdom Metazoa; phylum Chordata; class Mammalia; order Rodentia; family Pedetidae; genus Pedetes; species Pedetes capensis. Next base: position 18,083 of record VMDO01010348.1, read on the forward strand.
TGTTGGACAGTGTTTCATTCTGTTTTACATAGGGTCACTTTGAGTAGGACCCAATTGGACAGCACCTAACAACTCAGCAATAAAAAGAAAGGAACTATTGATACATAAAACAATTTGGGTGGGTCTCAAGGGGGTCTTGCTTGGTAAAAAAAGCCAATCTCAAAAGATTACATATTATTTGGTTGCAAAAGGATAAAAATGTAAAGATGGAAAATGGATTTGTGGTTTCCAGAGAACAAGGACAAGGGTAGGTGATAATAGGAGGCAGTTCTTTCATGGTGACTGAGTAGTCTTGCATCTTGAGTATGGTAATGATTGCACAAATCTATGCATGAGATCAAGTTGCACAGGACACACACACACACACACACACACACACACACACACATGTATGCACATGCTGGCGAGCTCCTATTCAAACTTGTAAAAACTGAATAAGATCTGGAGTCCAGGTAACAATACTGCATTAATGTTGCCTTCCTGGCTTTGGTATTGTACTGCAGTCATCATCTAAGAAGTCACCACTGAGCCAGGTGCAGTGGCGCACACCTGTAATCCCAGTGGCTTAGGAGACGGAGGTAGGAAGATTGCAAGTTCAAGACCAGAGGCAGTCTGTGTAACTTAGCAAGACCCTGTCTCAAAAAGTAAAAAAAAATGGGCTGGGGGTGCAGCTGAGTGGTCCAGCACTTGCAGAGCATGTAAGCGCGAGGCCCTGGGTTCAACCCCCAGTACCATCAAAAAAAAAAAAAAAAAAGCCATCACCACTGAAGGAAGCTGGGTCAAGGTATTATGGGACTCTTTGCCTTTTAGTCTGTGAAGCTCTAATAATTTCAAAATACTTTTTTAAAAACACAACATGAAGGTATGCCAAGATGATAATGGAATGTTGCAGCCAAACTATCATGATATCCAATATTCCCTAGAAGTACCATTAGGAATAAAAGTTGGCACTAGGAAAACTGCTGGAAGAGTTTATAAAATTTTAACTCAGTACCAGACATTGATAATAGAAGGCTGTTAGAACTGACAACAGTTGGAAAATAGACTCAGTATTCCAAAGTAAGAGATGCATCTGAAACAAGACCAGAACAAGGCTGCTGAACTACTATGACAGTCATTCTAGATGGCCTTGAGTGGAGTGGATCTTTCTGTCGGTGGTGGCTCTCATTCTGGGGACACCTTAAAGTAGTGTGACCTAATGACTTGGGACACTAAAGAAGGAAATAAGGAAAGATTCTTTGATACATCTTCAAATTCTGTCATTAGAACATGCTTCTTGTTGTTGTTAGGTGTCATCAAGTCAGATCCAACTCACAGCGACCCTATGTACGACAGAACGAAATACTCCCTGACACTATGAGATGCCCAGAACTATCCCAGAGCTTCTCTGCTATACATAGGTTTTGCAATGGCTTACTGTTTGGGGATTGTTTCAGGAGTGGGTTGTCACATCCTTCTCTCATTTTTGCAGTGCCGGGGATCAAACCCAGGACCTCAGAGTACACAGAGAAGCGCTCTACCAACTGAGTTCAACCCAAACCCCTAGAGAATGCTTACCAGATAAAATCTATTATAGTACAAAAAAGGAAAATAGCAGAGTGATAAACAGGCTAAGCTAAGCTGTAACATTTGGAAGTGATACGGTATAATGGAGAAGGGACATGCCACATTTGACATTGATAATTATAGTACAAACTTTCATCCACTGCAGGTAAGAAGGCAACATGGGTTATATCACTCTGGAAACTAGTTTGACATATCTAAAACTCTAACATGGACTTACTGTACAATTCATCAATCATACTCTTAGGTGATTCAATGAAAAATAATGAAGAAAATATCACACTGAAGAAATATGAATGCAAAATGGAGCACAGGAGCGTTGCCACCCTTATCATGTTCTTGCTTTCCATAGTTTCAGTTATAGACATTCAACCACAGACACTGCATAACATCTGAAAATATTAAATGAAAATGTCCATATTTTGAAAGAGAACACACCTAACTTTTATCATGGCATATTTCTGTAACAATTACATTTCATTGTTATTACTTTCTAGTGACCCTATATACAACAGGTGAAACACTATTGTTAGTGCTTCTCAGCTATTCATAGGGTTTTTGATGGCTGATTGGTTTTTTTGGAGAGTTGTTTGCCAGGTCCTTCTCCCAAGCCCAGAACCTGGTGTTCCCAGGCAGTCTCTCATCCAAGTATTAACCAGGCCCTACCCTGCTTATCTTCCATAATCGGATAGGATCAGACACCACAGTGGGATGGCTGCAGGCAATCTTTATCATAGATATATATATAGAGAAAAAATGCAGCATGTATAGTGTTCAGTACTATCCAAAATTTTGGATATCCACTGGGGGTCTTAGAATATATGCCTTGCAGATGAGGAGGGGACCCATATACTTTTGAAACTGTTCAAAATTTCCTGTGCTACATTTAAACCTATTCTTTTCCATATCAAATAGGTTAGGCAATGAAATCACCACCATGGAGGCTCATGTGAGGTACAGCATGAAATAAATGCTCTGGGGAAAAATGTTTCTAAGGAAAGCATGTTTACATCTCATTTGTCAACACAGCTCCATGTTCACCTGAGCGTCTGCTGGGATGGACAAGCCACATATGCCTACGACTGGACAGGGTTCTCTGATTGCTCCTTTTGTAAGCATCTTCATGTCTTCAGAGAATCTGAAACTGCCATGGTCTGGGCATGCTCCTATGATGAGAGATAAAATGCTGCAATAAATCATTTCCAGTTGGCAACATTTTCAGATTTTATCAACAAGGCTGATTAAGTTGAGATTTTATTCACAGTTTGATCTGTGGCTTTAAAAAGTATGAAATATTCATCTTAGCTCATGTTGTCTTGACACCTTCAGAAGCCACATTTTCCCTGGGTGCCAGTGAGGGCTGATTTGATAACATGCAGCTTCCTTTTAATAACTATTCCCTGAGAGCTAATACACTGAATTTCTGTGAAATTTTACTCTCAGCCCTCAGTGGGGAGGTGCTGGCTTCGGGCTCTTTCCAAAGCTCTCTGCTGATGGCTGTTTGCCTCGTGTTCTATTGTGCAGAGCCCCTGTTTATTGGAAATGGGTCTCTGGACCTACTCATTTGGATGCCACCACTGGCCTGGCAGATTTCACCAGGTGGAAGTGAGTGGATTTTCCATAATGCAAGACCTTGTCACAGCGTGCCAGTTCAAGAATCTCATTGTTTAGCCAATACCTAATGTCAGAACCTTTTGGAAGGTAAATATTTAATCTTTTGGCTCTCTATTACAAACTATCAAGGGCCCCCCAGCAAACCCCCCCAGTCCTTTTAAAAATAGATGCATCGTATATTGGTAGCTCTGGACAGATATCAAATAATGAGTGAGCTTTTCGCTTTTGTAGTTTCAGCATCTGAGAAAGACCAGGTCATGAAACTGGGAAGGTCAATGAAGGTTCCAGACTATTTCCAAGTTTTAGAAAGAGTGTAGTACTGGGAAAAGTATTGGACCAAGTTTTGGAGTGCATGACTAGTGACAGGCTCCCTCTGTTTGATCAAGTCACTTTCACTGTGAACATATCCCACCTCTGGATAATCAGTAAGAAGGTATAATTTTATTTGTTAGCATATTTGCTTAATTTAAACTACCTTGAAATGAAAGCAAACTGAGTTGTGCCATCTTTTCTCCTTCCCTCCCTGCGTCCTCCTCTCTCTGTAGTCTCCTTCCCTACTTCCTTCTCCTTTTCTCTCTAGTTGAAAAAGAACACTTTAATATTCCATATAGCGTTTTTCTTTGTCTCTTATCCACTTATAGAATAGAAAAAGCAGGTACTGGCTATGATTTTAAACACATTTTCCTGCATCTACAGTATCTGCAATCCTCTCTATTTTTTAAAAAAATTATTGAGATGAAGCCAGATGTGGTGGCACATGCCTATAATCCCAGCAACTTGGGAGGCAGAGGCAGGAGGATCACAAGTTCGAGACCAGAGGCAATCTTTGAAATTTAGGGAGACCATGTCTCAAAAAGTATAAAAATGGGCTGGGGGTGCAGCTCAGTGGCCCAGCACTTGCAAAGCATGGAAGCATGAGGACCTGGGTTCAACCCTCTGTATGGCAAAAAAAAAAAAAAAAAAAAAAAAAATTATTGAGATGGCATTCCTATAACATAGAACTTATCATTTCATAATGAACAAGTCAGTGGCATTTAGTGCATTTACAATGTTGTGCAACCACCACCTCTATCTTGTTCTAAAACATTTTCATCATTCCAAAATAAAGCCCTGTACCCATTAAGCAGTTCCTCCTAATTCCCCTTCCCCATAGCCCCTAGAAACCACTAATGGGCTTTACATTCCTATGAATTTAGCTATTCTAAGTATCTCATATGAATGGAATCATACAATATCTGAACATTTTTGTCTGGCTTCTTTTACTAAGAAAAATGTCTCCAAGTTTCCTTCGTATTAGAACATGAATAAGTATCTGACTCTTTTTAAAGGCTGAGTAATATTTCATTGTATAGTATACCACATTTTGCTTATCCATTTATCAATTTATAGACATGATATGTTTCCATTTGGGTAGGTTATAAATAGTGCTGATATAAAAATTCATTTTTAAAACATATTGTTTAAATTCTTTGGGGTATAATCCTAGGATTGGAATTGCTGAGTCATGTGGCAATTCTATGTTTAATTTTATGAGGACCTGTCAATTATTTTCACTCGGTGGCTGCAACATTTTACATTTTCACCTGCAACTTTTGAGGGCTCTAGTCTCTTCATGCCCTTATCAACATTTGTGGATTTTTCTTTAAAATTTTTTATAACCATCTTAAATGGATGCAAAATGGTACCTCACTGAGGTTTTGATTTGCAGTTCCCTAATGATTAATAATCTTAAGTATCTTTTCATGTAATTGTTGGTCATTTTTATATCTTCAGAAAAATGTTTATTCAAGTCCTTTTCCCATTAGGATGTTTGTTTTTCTGTTGCTTAGATGTAAGAGTTCTTTATACATTTTGGATACTACATCCTGATCAAATATATGATTTTCAAATATTTTCAAATATTTCATCCTAGTCTGTAGATTGTCTTTTCATTTTATTGATAATGTCCTTTTTTGGACAAAAGTTTTTATACTGGCAAACATTGATAAAGAAAAGCCATTCCTTTCTTTTGTTGCTAGTGTTTTTGGTTGTCAAGTATAGAGATTTATTGTCAAATTGAAGGTCATGCAGACATAGCTCTATGCTTTCTTCAAAGAGTTTTGTGGTTTTAAATGTTATAAAGCACACTGAGACATTTTAAGTTAATTTTTAAAATATATTTGTCATTCTTTTGTTTGTGAATATACAGTTGTCCCAACACCACTTACGGAAGAGCTATCCTTCCCCTTTAAAATAGTCTTGGCATCCTTGTTGATTATCAATTGGCAATGGATGTATAGGTTTGTTTCAGAACTCCTGGTTCTATTCCACTTGTCCAAATTTCTAGCTTTATGCCTGTACCACTCCCTTCTGAATGCTGTAGCTTTGTAATAAGTTTTGAAATTAGGAGGTTGGAATCCTCCTACTGTGTTCTCCTTTATCAAGATTAGTTTGGCCATTCGGGGTTCCTTGCAGTATGATAGGAATTTGAGAACTAGCCTTTAAATTTTGGCCAAAACGAAAAGAAAGCCATTTGAATTTTAACAGAGATTGTACTTGAATCTGTACATCTTTTTGGATGATTTTGTCCTCCTGGCAATGTTGTCTTCTAATCCGTGAGCATGAAATTTCTTTACATTTTTAAGGTCTTGTTTAATTTTTTTGGCAATGTTTTTATAGTTTTCAATCTCAAAGTTTTTCATCACCTTGGTTAAGTTTACTCCCAAGTGTTTTATTCTTTTAGGTACTACAGTAAATGGAATTCTTCATTTCATCTCATTTTTGATTTGTTCATTGCCACTGATTTTCCTGTATTGATCTTTTAACCGGGAACTTTGCTGAATTTGTTTACTAGCTAATACCACTAATAGTATTATGTGCATTAATTGAGATTTTCTCTATATAGGATCAGTATATAGTCTTCTTTGAAATTTGTATGCTTTTAGTTATTTTTCTTCTCTGCTTGGTCTGTATAGAATTTCCAGTGCACTCGAATAACAATGGTGCCAGTTGATATTTTTGTCTTGTTCGTGATCTTAGAGGAAAAGCTTTCAGCCATCCACCATTGAGTATAATTTTAGCTATGGCTTTTAAAAATTCCCCTTTATTCATAAATATTGGTGGGGCACTAGAGTAATAAGGCTTTTGCTGTTTCCATTATGCAACTATTCCATTGCTTTTGGTTGCACTTCCATCAACTTACACATTTCACAGAACCTTTTGGTTAACATATAGTAAAAAATCATATGTAATTATGAGTTATATTTACCCCTTGCCCCCATGTATTTGTATTGTTGCAACATCCATTTTGAGATTATCCTCTCCCTCTTTATCCTTCCACATTATTTCCCCTTCCTTTGCCTTCTTCCTCAATCTCTGCTCCCCCTGCTGGACCCCTCCCTCCTTCTTCCTCCTTCTTTGTACTCTTCTTTCATTTCTCATTGTAGATAAACCTGACTAACACACTCTCTCTCTCTCTCTCTCTCTCTCTCTATATATATATATATATATATATATATATATATATATAGATAGATAGATATAGATACAGATATAAATATATTTTTAAGTTAGATTTAACATATGAGTGAGAACATATAGTATTTCTCTTTTGGGGTCTGGATTTGTTCACTTAAGGTTATATTCTCCAGTCCCATCCATTTTGCTGTAAATGACATTATTTCATTTTTCTTTATTGCTGAGTAATATTCATTGTGTACATACACCACAATTTTTTTTTATTCATTTGATGATGGACATCTTGGTTGATTCCATATCCTTGTGATTGTGAAGAGTGCTTCATTAAACATGTAAATATAGATGTCTCTGTATTATGGTGACTTATCTCCCTTTGGGTATATTCCCAGGAGTGGTGTAGCTGGGTCATATGGCAGCTCCATTCTTAGTTTTCTAAGGTATCTCCATATTGATTTCCAAAGTAGTTGAACTAATTTACAGTTCTACCAACAGTATAAAAGGGTTCATTTTTCTTCACATCCTTATCAGCATTTGTTATTATTTGTTTTGTTGATCTTGGCCATTCTTGCTGGAGTTAGATGGAACCTCAATGTTGTTTTGATTTGCATTTCCCTAATGGCTAGGGATATTGAGCATTTTTTCATGTATTTCTTGGCCCTTCAAACTTCTTCATTTGAGAACTGTCTATTCATTTCCTTTATCCACTTATGTTTTGGGTTATTTGATGTCTTAGAATTTGCTTTATGTTCTTTGTTCTAGAAATTAGTCCTCTGTCAGATGCATAGGATACAAAGGTTGTCTCCTGTGGGGTGTGCACCTCCCGCTCAGGCCCAGATGTCAATTCACTCGGGATACCATCCGGTGAGGGGCACAGACTCCCGTGGCCCTCCGGGTGCCGGCAGAGGTGGGAGAAAGGAAAAGCCTGGGGTGCTTTTGCCTTCCAGGGGCAAACACCTGTGTTGGTGGTCTCAGTGGTCATGAGGAGACAGTTCTTGCTTCAACGGTGATCAGACAGAGAGCGAGTTCTTTCCTAGTTGATGGTCGCGGCAGGAGAGCATTCTTTCCTCACTGAAGGTCTGGGTGAGAACAGGGACTTTCCTTGTTGGTGGTCGAAGATCCTGGCCAAACGGGGTGAAGTCATTTCCTTGGTGGTTGAAGGTCTGGGCCAAAAGGATAGAGGTGTTTTCTTACTGATGGTCGGGGCGAGCGAGCGGGAAAGCTATTTCCTCATTGGTGGTCTGGGGGAGAACAGGGTCTTTCCTTGTTGGTGGTTGAAGGTCCGTGTGAAAAGGGTGAAGCTGTTTCCTTGCCGATGGTCTGGGCAAGAGAGAGGGCAAAAAGGGTTTAGCTGCCTCAACACAGCTCCTTATATAGCTCTCCCATGGAATGGCCTGAGCCAATCAGCTTTGAGTTCAATTGTCCAATCAGGTTTGGGGGATTTGTGAAGGGTTTTGTACAAATGTCCAACCAAGTTACTTTCATTGTCCTTAGATATAGCCATTTTCCCTGTTTTGGGGGTTTTGCCAATTTCTTCCCAATTTCTCCCTACAGTCTCCCATTCAGTGGACTTTCCCTTAGCTATGTTGCTTGTTTCCTGTGCTGTACAGAAGCTTTTTAATTTCATGTAATCCCATTTATCAATTTTTGATGCTGTTTCCTGGATGATTGGAGTCTTATTAAGGAAATACTTTCCTATGCCTATGTAGTGGAGCATGTTTCCTATCTTTTCTGCTAGTAGTTTTAGGGTTTCAGATTTTATATTGAAGTCTCATATCCATTTCAAATTGACTTTCATCAAGTCAAGAGATATGGGTCCATTTGCAGTTTTCTGTAAATGGATATTCAATCCTCCCAATACCATTTGTTGAAGAAGCTGTCTTTTTTCCATTGAACATCCTTAGTCCCTTTGTCAAAATTCAGGTGGATTTAGTTGCACGAGTGTATCTTTGGGTCTTTAGTGGTATTCCATTGGTCTTCAACCTTATTTTTGTGCCAGTACCAAGCTGTTTTTTCCACTATAGTCCTGTTGTATAGTTTAAAGTTAGACATTGTGACCCCACCTGCACTATTTTGGTGGCTAAAGATTGTTTTGGCTGTACACAGTCTTTTGTGTTTCCATACGAATTTTAGGATTATTTTTTTCTATTTCTGCAAGTTCTGTTATTGGAATTTTAATGTAATCACATTAAATCTATAAATTGCTTCTGGTAATATAACCATTTTTACAATATTGATTCTCCCAATCCATGAGTAAGGGAGGTCCTTCCATCTTCATGTGTTCTCTGCAATTTCTTTCTTTAATGTTTTGAAGTTTTCCTTGTAGAGATCATCAAGGTCTTTGGTTAGATTGATTCCTAAATATTTCAATTTTAGTGGGCTATCATGAATGGGATTGTTGCCTTAATTTCCTTCTCTTCCTGTTCATTATTGGTGTAAAAGGCTTTTGATTTTTTAAGTGTTAACTTTGTATCTTTCTACTCTGCTGAAGGAGTTCATTAGCTAAAGAGTTTTCTAGAGGAATTTTGGGGGTTCATTAGGTAAAGGTTCTTGTTGCCCACATATAAGGATAAATTTACTTCTCCTTTGCCTATGTGTGTCCCTTTGACTTCTTTCTCTTGCCTGATTTCTCTGGCCAGGACTTTGATCCCAATATTGAATAAAAGAGGAAAGAGTGGACATCCTTTTCTTGTTCCTGATCTTAGAGAGAATGGTTTGATTTTTTCCCCCATTTAATATGATATTGGCTGTAGGTTTGTCATAGAGAGATTTTATGATATTGAGGTATTTCGCTATTATGTCTGTTTTCTCTAGGATTTTTTAATAATAAAAGGATGTTTCACTTTGTCAAAGACCTCAGCATTAACTGAGATGATCATGTGATAGCTACCTGCAAGTATCTTAACATACTGAATTACACCAACTGCTTTTCAAATGTTGAACCAGCCTTGCATCTGTGGAATGAAGCCCACTTGATCATGGTGTATGATTGTTTTTTATATGTTGCTGAATTCAGTCTGCCAGAATTTTATTGAGGATTTTTGCATCAATGTTCATCAGGGAAATTGATCTATAGTTCTCTTCCTTTGAAGTGTCCTTGCCCAGTTTTGGTATCAGGGTGATACTGGCTTTGTAGAATGAGTTTAGAATTGTCCCTTGCTTTTATACTTTATGAAATAATTTGAGAAGAATAGCATTAATTCCTCCTTGAAGGTTTGATAGAATATTGCTGTGAACCATTGGGATATGGACTGCTTTGTTGGGTGATTTTTTTTTTATTACAGGGTCTATTTCAGTGAATATCATGAGTCTCTTTAAATTGCTATTGTCCTCTGGGCTCAATTTTGGTAATTCATGTGTGTTGAGAAACTTATCCACTTCTGTATTTTCATTTTTTGGGGAATACAATTTCTCAAAGTATTTCCTGATGATTGTCTGGATTTTGTTGGTATTGGTAGTTATGACCCCATTCTCATCTTTAATTTTTTAAATTTGGGCCTTTTCTTTCTTTCTTTTGAAAAGACTGACTGGGGAGGTGTCTATTTTATTAAGCTTTTTGAGTAACAAGCTCTTAATTAATTCTCATTAATTCTTTGAATTGTCTTTTCAGTTTCTAATTGGCTTATCTCTGCCTTGATTTTAATAATTTCTGTCTAAGTTTTCCTTCTGGGTGGGCTTATTGTCCTTCTAGTGCCTTAAGATGTGTTATTAAGTTATTTAATTAAGTCTACTCTACTTGTTGATGAAGGCACTCGTAGTTATGAACTGTTGTCTTAGGATTGTCTTTGCTGTATGCCATACATTTTGATAGGACATGTTTCATCCTCATTTGATTACAGAAATTTTTAAATCTCTTCTCTAATTTCTTTGATGACCCATTGATCATTCAACAGTGTATTATTTAGTTTCCATGAATTTGTAACATTTCTAAAATTTTTCTTGCTTTTGAGTTCTTGTTTTATTCCATTGTGATCTAATAGGGTACAGGGGATAATTTCTAATTTTTGTGTATTTGTTGAGGCCATTTTTGTGGACTAGATTGTGGTCTATCTTAGAAAAAGTTCCATAAGGTGCTAAGAAGAATGTGTATTCCACATCTGCTGGATGGAATATTCTGTAGACATCTGTAACATCCAGTTGGTCTATGGTGTTATTTACATCCATAATTTCTCTGTTGATTTTTCGCTTTGATAAACTGTCCCTTGGCAAAAGTGAGGTATTGAAATCTCCCATAATTATTGTGTCTGGCCTGATGTGTTCCTTTATGTCTAATAAAATTTGCCCTATGAAGGTAGGTACACCTGTATTTGGTAGACAAATATTAAGTACATTATAGGTTCCTGATTGACTCTTCCTTTTACTAATATGTAGTGTCCTTCTTTGTCTTCTCTGATTAGTTTGGGTTTGATGTTTAAATTGCCTGAAATTAATGTCACTACTTCTGGTTTTTTTTTTGGGGGGGGGGGATGGGATGGGGAGAGTGTTCCACATGCTTGGTATATTGTTTTCCAGCCTTTAATTTTCAGCCTTTTATGGTCTTTATGGATGAAGTGAGTCTCTTGAATGCCATATATCAAGAGTTTATGTGGTTTTTTTTCAGTACTTGAGGTTGAACCCAGGGGCTTGCACTTGCATGATTTGCTGGTGCTGTACCACTGAGCTGCACCCTTACCTCACCTTATGGGGTTGGCACTGACATCATGATGGTCTAGATGAACAAACTGAGGCATAAGAGATTCAGTAAGTTGCTCAATATCACACAGACCTGGAAGTCCCTTTAGACATTCAGATTGAAAGCTACATGTAAAACTACTAATCTAAATTACTTTGTTCACCATATGCCATTTTTTTCTTCTGCTCGTCTCTTTTTCCTGTGCTATCTTTTTGAAAATGTTTTTAGCTTAATCTTCCAATTTACTTTCAGCTGTGTCTATTCTTTCTCTTTTGAGTTTTTGTCTTTAAGCCAGGAATATTTAAATTTTAAGGATCTTTGCATGCTTTCTGAACAAATGAAATATGCCATGTATCACCTAGAAAAAGGGATATATTGTGGGACATCCATAGCTAGGCACTTTGCTTGTTGTGCAACCATCATGAAGTGAACTCACATGGACTCAGATGGGTACTAGGTCACTTGATGGTATGTTGTAATGGGACCACCATTGTTCATGTAGTCTGTCATTGACCAAAGCATTTTTATGTGGCATGTAACAATGTCTTCTTGCCTATCATTGACAATAGTAGAAATATTTATTTTAAAGACCTTGTATTTGATTTGCTAACTGCTTCCTCATCTGTTTGCTGCATTTGATGTCTCCCTTTCATGGAGCTGGTAGTTCCTGGATCTGTGATCATCTACAGTTTATGATTTCCTGTTAGTTTATTTGTGACCATGGAGGCTGTTACCATTAACCTGGAGAGTTTCCTCAGAAAAAAAGACTACCATGCAGGTGCCCTGCAGCATATCCTCAGTTCCTAGAGTGATAGACTGCATGATAGTAGCAAACTTTCCAAGAGTGGGAGCTTACTTTTCCCCTTGGAGGGTACATAGGAGTCCCAGGGGACAACCACTGCTTTTTAGCCTAAGCACCCACATTTTCTGCTCCTATGTGGTAAGCATGCAATCATGACAGGTAGGATAGTCTATCTGTATCATTGTCTTAAAAACCAGAATTCAACCCAACATCTTCCACTTGCCTCAGACCTCCTCCTGCTCATAATACTTATCTCTGGTGAGGTGAGGACAAACCTGGACCTGGCCCGTCTTTTGGCAGCTTCCTTCTCCTGATTTATTTGCTTTTTAAACTCAGAACCTCATGCATACTATGTAAGTCTTCTACCACTGAACCGTACCCTCAGCCTTGTTTATGTATTTATTCTTGTTCATTTGTTTATCTATTTAATTTTGAGACAAGATCTTGCCAAATTGCACAGGCTGCTTGTGGCTTCGAACTTTTGATCCTCCTACCCCAACTTCCCAAGTAGCTGAGATTACAGGTATGTGCTATAGCACCCACTTCCTGCTTGTGTTTTTTAGCTATACTTTCCCTTTTCACTCTCCAATGCATCTTCTAAGGATTTCTGAGCTTTCCACCATTGTTGTTGCTGTGTCATATGAGTGTGAACTTTTTGCAAATATGACTTCTGCCATGTCTGGGGATTTAAGGACAGTGAGGAGTACATTACAGAATGCTCCTTTCTTTGTTTATTTTTTGAGACAAGGCCTTGTTATAAAGCCAAAGCTAACCTTCAACTTGTGGTCCTCTTGCCTCAGCCTCCTGAGTGCTGGGACTATAGGTATGTGCCGCCTTTGAGATCTCTCTCACTCCCTCGTTCTTTCCTATTTGGCCATATTTCCTGGCAGTGCATGTAGCATTTCTTTCTTTGGTTCTTTTCATGGAGATTGTTTTTCTATATCATCCCCTCAAATTTGTCCAACAGTTATTCTCCTGTGCTTTTTCATCTGGACTAAGCAATATTTCCATAATAATTTCAACATACCTTTTTATTTCTTCTATGGCATTACTCTTTCTTAAGCAGGACTACAAATGTGGCATAAGTTAACAAACAGTTCACCAATGTGCGCTCAAAGAGAGAAGACCAAAAAATAGAGACATTGTTATATTTTATAAATGAGGTTGTTCCCTCCTATACTTAAGGTTCCTTATCATAATTAACAATGACATATCTTTCCTGGCTGCAGCAATGTTGAACTTTCTATTGGTTCTTAAAATGTCTTATATTAGAATTCCCAGCACTAACATATTTCCCACCTGAGTGAACCTTAATATTCCCTGGCTAGCTTAAATGTATTTCATCCATCCATATCCTTGTACATTCTTGTTTTTACATAAACATCAAACTAGATTTGTGGAAATAAAATCTATATTGAGTGTGGCTTTTCTCAGGCATACTCTGTTATGCAGAAGCCTTGGAAACTCAAGAACAGCACAATCAACTGGGAGATTTTGATAAAACTAGATTCTATCTTAACTATTATCTAATATTATTTAAAATTTTAGAATGGATTGGTATTTCTTGTGGCTTCTTTTCATGTGAAAACACAAAATAATTTTTTATTTGGCCTCTTTTTATGAACAATAGAGCTTGAGAATTAAGACTTCAGATAAAATAGGACTTGACAGCCCAAACAATTTCTATCACTTTTCTTAAGCATGTCTTTTTTTTTCCCCAGGACCATAAAAGTGAAGGATGAATGGTCAGATAAATCATAGTATGTCGTTTTGCTTAAGGTAATAGATTAGTTCCTATCTTGTAGTTTTTCACCAGTCATGAGCATTCTTTGTCTACTAAACAGAGGATTGTATGAGAAAAGGGTGAGGCAATCCAAATTCAAAATACATTGCCCACTCTTCATACATTGGTGATTATTGGTCCTCCTTCATGAGATCCAAGTGTCTCTAAGCTCACTCTGAGAAACTAAAACTTTAACTTTTTTGAGTCTCAATTTCCTCATTTGTAGCTCTACCAACTCATGAAGAAGAGGTTGAAATTCTAAATTCTTAAGCACCTAAATGGTTGCTTTAAAAACATAACTCTAAACTTGACAGAACTAAAAGGGAGGCAGAAAAATACAGACTTATACCTGGAGATTGTAACACCCTTCTCTCCACCATTATAGAATATGAATACGTAAAAACATCAGTGGAAACATAGCATATTAGAGTTCATCTAGCAAGCAAATTTACTTGATTGATATTTGTAAAACTCTTCCCTGGCAACAGAATATACATTTGCTATGGCTGTGTGTGTCCCAGAATTCATGTGTTAGAAACTGGTATACATTTAATGGTGTGTGGAAGTGGAGCCTTTGGGAGGTGATGAGGATTAGATGATGCACTAAGGATGGGGCCCTTATGATTGCATTAGTGCCTTTCTAAGAAGGGAGAGATCTGAGACATCACACTTGCTACCATGACATGGGACATCTTCTGCCATGTCATGATGCAGCAAGAAGCTCTTTGCCAGGTACCAAGCAGATGTCAGGACCTTGATATTGGATTTTCCAGTCTTGAGAATCCTGAGCTAAATAAACTTCTATACAGTATAAATTACTTAATCTGTAGTTTTCTATTATAGCAGCAGAAAACCAGCTAAGACAGTATTGTTCTTAGTACATGATCAAACATTTCCCAGCTAGACCACAAAGGTTATAAATAAGTACCAACCCACTGATATCATATCAGGTCACAGTAGAATTATATTGTATTTGTTATTGTTAGGTGTTGATCAGTCAGGTCTGACTCATAGCAACCCTATGGACAACAGAATGAAACACTCTCTGACACTGTGCCATGCCTGGCACTATGTCAGTGCTTCTCTGCTACTCATAGGGTTTTTGATGATTAATTGTTTGGGGATGATTGTTGGGAGTGGGCTGCCAGGTACTTCTCCCATTTTTTTGTGGTGCTGGGGATTGAATCTAAGGTCTCAGATAGCACAGAATAATACTCTACCGACTGAGTTAATCCCCAGCTCAGAATTAAGTTAGAAGTCAATAAGTGAATGATATGCAAAAACCTATGAAACATTTGGAAATAAAACACTTTCAAGTAATCCATGGGTCAAAAAAATCATAAGAGAAGTCAGAAAATATTTTGAAGGAATGATAAGGATAGCACAATATATTTGGAGATTCTGCTAAATTAGTACATGCAGAGGAAATCATAGCTTTAGTTATATTAGGAAGAGATTTACAATTGATTCTAAATAACTCCCTCAAAAAAAAAGGAAGAGCAAATTAAGTTCAAAATAAGCAGAATGAAGAAACTGGTACATCTTTTTAAAATCTAATCCATACCTTTTCAACAGTTTTACATGGCTACGAAATCAGATGTGGATTAGAATCAAGTGTGGATTGGATTTGCAGTCACATCTGATTTTATAGCCCTCTACAGCACAACAACAACAACAACAACAACAACAACAACAACAACTGCTGAAGGGCTGGGATTTAGCTCAGTTGGTAGAGCGCTGCACTGCAGTCTCTGAGGTCCCAAGTTCAATTCCCAGCACCGCAAAAAATGTGAGAAGGACCTGGCAATCCACTCCCAAGGCAATCCTGAAACAGTCAGCCATTGAAAACCCTATGAGGGTCGCTATGAGTCGGATACCGGCTCGACAGCACCTAACAACAACAACAACAACTGTTGAAAGGATGTGGATTAGATTCTGGAATATATATAGTAATAAAGCTAAGAGATAAAATTGATGGAACAAAGAACAGAACACATGCTTTGCAAGTGCTCTACCCACTGAGCTGCATTCCCAGCCCATTTTAACTTTTTATTTTGAGATAGCGTCTCTGCCTCTGACCTTGAACCTGCAACCCTCCTGCCTCCTTCTCCCATGTTTCTGGAATTACCAGTGTGCTCCTCCATGCCTGACTCTGGTAAGTTCTTTTTTGTTTTTATTTTAAAATTATTATTATTATTATTATTATTATTATTATTATTATTACTATTATTATATTGGGGTTGAACCCAGGGCCCTGTGCTAGCATGTTTTGTAGGTGCTATACCACTGAGCTGCACCCTCATCCCATTTTTTTTATTTTTTGAGACAGGGTCTTGCCAAATTAAGCAGACTGACTCTGGCCTCGAACTTGAGATCATCCTGCCTCTGCCTCCCAAATTGCTGGGATTACGGGCATGCGTCACTATGCCTGGCTCGATCTTATTGGTAATTATTTAATGTACATCCTAATTCGTTTCACCATGACCTTTCCACACATGCATATCATTGTACATTGCTCATGTTGACCTCCTCCATTTACCCTCTCATGACCCTCTGTTCCCCTCCTCCCCATCAATGTTTCCCTGCACCTGAATGTCATTTTTAGTGTGTATATGTTATATCTCTCTATATGTACACATATGTACACACACGCACATATGTATACCCACATCCAGATTTTGCCTTAAAGGCAAAATATGTGATATTTTCCATCTCATTGCCCCCTGCCCCTTCTCTTTTGTCCCTTATCTCCTCCTACATTGTATTGTTGTTGTTAGGTCCAACTCACAGCAACACTCATAGGGTTTTCAATGGCTGAATGTTTCCAGATTGCTTTGGGAGTGGATTACCATGTTCTTCTCCCATTTTTACAATGCTTGGGATTGAACCTGGGTCCTCAGAGAGTGCGGAGCAGCTAAACCCCAGTCTGTCTCCTGATATAGACTCCTTCTATTAACTATTTTAGTACTGAATATATATCAAAATCTCACATCCACATATGAGAGAAAACATGCCATGTTTATATTTCTGGGTCTGCCTTGTTTTGCTTAAAATGATGATCTATCCACTTTCCAGCAAATGCCAAATTTTCACCCTTTTTAATGGCCGAATAAAACTCCATCCCTTATCCTCTCATCTGTTGATGGACACCTAGGTTGATTCTAGGTCTTGGCTTTTGTGAATAGCACCATGATAAACATGAAGGAGAAGGTATTTCTATAGTATGTTGACTTATATTCCTCAGATTGGTACCCAGGAGTGGTATAGCTGGGTCATATGGTAGTTCTGTTTTTAGTTTTTCCCATAGTGTCTGCACAAACTTGAATTCTCATAACAGCCTACTAGGGTTCCTTTCTCCCTGCATCCTCCCCAGCATTTGTTGTTCGTTTTGTTGATGCCAGCCATTAAGACTGGAGTGAGATGGTATCTCAGTGTACTTTTGACTTGCGTTTCCCTGATGGCTAAGGATGTTAAACATTTTTTCATATGTTATTTTGAGAACTTTCTGTCCATTTTTTAATTGGATACTTTGTTTTTGGTGTTTAATTTTTTGAGCTCTTTAATTATTGTAGATATGAATCCTTTGTCTGAGGTGTAGCTGGCAAAGATTTTTTCCCATTCTGTAGGCTATCCCTTCACTTTCATAAAAGTATCCTTTGCTGTGCAAAAGCTTTTGAATTTCATGCAATCCTATGAGTCAATTTTTGCTGTTGTTTCCTGTTCTTTTGAGGTCCTATTCAGAAAGTCTTTGCCTACGCCTATGCCTCAAAGTTTCAGGACTTACATTAGGGTCTTCGATCCGTTTTGAACTGATTTTTGGGCAGGGTGTCAGACAGGAATCTAGTTTCAGTATTCTACTTTGAGGATATCAAGTTCTCCACACCATTTACTGAAGAGGCTTATCTTTCCTCCAACTTTTATTTTTGGCACCTTTGTCAAACAGCAGGTGGCTGTATCTGCATCAGTTTACTTCTGGATCATTTATTTTGTTCCATGGGTCTACGTGTCTGCTTTCATGCCAGTACCATGCACTTTATGTAACTATGTCTCTATGGTATAATTTAAATTAGATATTTAGTGCCCACTGCATTGCTCTTTCTGCTCAGGATTGATTGAGTGATTCAAGGTCTTTTGTGCTTCCATACAAATTTTAGTATTATTTTTTCTACTTCTGTGAAGAATCCCACTGGAATTTTGGTGAGGATTGCATTGAATCTCTATATAGCTTCCAGTAATATAACCGTTTCTGGTCCATAAGCATGGGGTTTTTTCCATCTTCTGGTATCTTATTCATTTTTTTTCAATATTTTAACGTTTTCATTGTAGAGGTCTTTCACTTCCTTGGTTAGGTTTGCTCCTAGGTTTTTACTCTTTTTGGAGCTATTGTGAATGAGATTATTTTCTTGATTTCTTTCTCTGCCTATTTGTTATTGGTATAAAGAAAAAGTACTGAATTTTGCATGTTAATTTTGTATCCAGCTTCTTCGCAGAAAGTGTTTTATCAGCCTTAAGAGTTTTCTGGTAGAGCCCTTAGGGTCTTTTAAGTATAAGATCATATTATCTGCAAATAGGAATAAGAGTTGTGTTTTAAAATGGTAAAATAAATAAATTAAGACAAATACAATAAAATGGAAGGATAGCAGAAATATAAATCATTAGAACTTGCAATGGTAAAAATAACAATATATGCAGAAAAGAGCCCCCACAAAATATGCATAAGATAATATCTTATTAAGTCTACAAAAAGTATTGTGAATACGTGAATTAAACAGATGGTTTTCTAGGAAAATATACATGGTTCCAACTGCCTCAGAGTACACAGAAAATCTAATTGCTTAATTTACATAGAAAAGAGACAAGAATTCTATTTTTCAAAGCACTAGCCAGACAATATCACAGATGTATTTTATCAAATGTTTAAGGACCACATAAAATTAATTGTTCCCCCTATGTATATAGGGGAAAGTATTTGAATTTATTTTGAAAGCTACCATTACTTTGATTTTACAATATGAAAACATATAGCACAAAAAGAGAAAACTAAAAAGCAATCTCACTTGTATGAATACTGACATAAAATCTAAAACAAAGAATAGAAATTAGATTCTAGCAATAATTTTGCATTTAAAAATGCCTTCTGATCAACTGGTATACATTCTATGAAAAGATGGATCAGTGTTAGAAACTTGATTGAAGATGTTACTAATAGGATATCCATTATACTAATTAATATTATTTGAGCAAAGATAAAAGTAATTATTGTGACAGATGCCAAGAATGTGTTGGCAATTTTTCACTCCTATTAAATCAAGAAGAAGTGCAACCTGAGTGCTCCTTGGAATCAAGGATGGCTAGACTTCGTCTGACATATTTTGTACACGTAGACAGGAGGGACCAAACCCTAGAGAAAGATGTCATGTTTGGGAGAGTGGCGGGTTAATGAAAAAAAAAAAGAAAAAGAAAAACCCTCAACTGGAGGGATTGACACAGTGACTGCAACAATGGGCTTAAACATAAAAAATGATCATGTGCCTGGCACAGTGTCGGGGAGTGTTTCATTCTGTTGTACATAAGGTTGCTGTAAGTCAGACTTGACTCAATGGGACCTAATAACAACAACATTAAATCAAGAATGGATGCATATTTCCTTAATTTCTAAAATTAATATCTAAAAACTTCATCAGTCTCATACTCAGAGGTAATAGATTAGAAGCAAGTCCACTAAAGTCAAGAATGAGACAGATGTCACTCTCCTCCCTGGTCAGCATCACTCTGCTGCATAAAATACATGGAGATGAAAGAAAGAAACAGGAGAAATAAAATTAAAAAGGAAGGAATGAAGTCATCTTTATGTGTACATGACAATTTTACTCCTAGGAACCTAGAGAATAAACTGGAAAAACCTGTTAGAAATCTAAGAATTGAGAAAATTGACCAGCTTTTATATTGACTATAAAAATCAAGTGTCTGTCGGGTGCGGTGGCGCACGCCTGTAATCCCAGTGGCTCCAGAGGCAGAGGCAGGAGGATCGCAAGTTCGAGACCAGAGGCAGTCTGCGTAATTTAGCAAGACCCTGTCATAAAAAGTAAAAAAAATAAAAATAAAAAAATAAAAAAGGGCTGGGGGTGCAGCTCAGTGGTCCAGTACTTGTAGAGCATGCAAGCGCGAGGTCCTGGGTTCAACCCCCAGTACCACAAAAAAAAAAAAAAAAAATCAAATGTCTCTCATAAATAACTATGAGGAAAATACAACAGAAGAAAAGACCTGTTTAGAAAAGAGTAAGAACAAACTTAGCATATATGATCAGGATGAAATTCTACAGAGAGACATAAAAAACACATTAAGAAGAACTACAGAATGAAACACTTCCCACCACTGTGCCATGCCCGGCACTATGTCAGTGCATCTCTTCCATTTATAGTGTTTTCCAGGGCTCTTTGTCTGGGGAGTAGGCTGCTGGGTCCTCCTCCCAAGCCTACAGCACCCAGTAGTCCCAGGCAGTTTCCTATCCAAGTACTAATGAGGCCCCACCCTGCTTAGCTTCAGAGATCTGAGGAGATCAGACTCGAAGAGGGTATGGCTGTAGACCAGACCTTGGGTAGAGATCCATAACAATTACATATTAACAGGAGGCATCATTTACCTACAAGTTTGGACATTTTAAACCATCTCGCTTCCAACTTTATATAGGTGCTATGGCTGAAAGGAGGGCAAAAGGGCTGAAGGACTTTAGATCTGTTTCGATGCATGTTGTTGTGGCGGTTGTTGTTAGGTACCATTAAGTCAGGTCTAACTCATATCAACCTTCATAGGTTTTTCAATGCCTGATTATTTCGAGATTGTTTTCTGGAGTGTACTGCCACAATCTTCTCCCATTTTTGCAGTGCTGGGGATCAAATCTGGGTCCTCAAAAGGTACAGAGCAGCACTCTACCAACTAAGCTAAACCCCATCCCCATTTGGATATTATGAAGTTAAATGTCCAGCTATCATAAGACCCAAGAGTTCCATTCCCAGGCATTTACCCAAGGGAGATGAGAAATTCCATTAAAAAATTCACAACTGAATGTTCTTAGCAGCTTTCTCCATAATAACCTCAAACTGGAAACAGTACAAATACCCATCCATAACTCCAAGAGTAAATAACTTGCACTATATTCGAACAACAGAATATCACCTAGCAATTAAAAGGAGCTGTTCAAAAGTAGATTGATACAAAAGCACGAATCTACCAGAACACAATGTTCAGCGGAAGAAGCCAGGGATAAAGCACACACACTGTATGATTCCGTTTATAGGACCTCTAGAAAAGATGCACCTACTCATTAGCAATAATGTAGAAACCAGTGGTTGCCTGCAAAGAAATATGGGGAGTTTGTGGGGTTGAGGGAAATGTCCTATATATTGGTTGTGGAATTAGTGTCATGGTTGCATTCATTTGCCAAAAGTCATCCAAATGCACACTGTAAATGGCTACATTTTATCGTATGTAAATGATATCCTAATAAAGTTGATTTTAAAAGAAAACCATAAAGAAAGTAGAAAACAAAGTCACCATGTAAGATTTCCTCTTTTGGTTGATGCAATTCAAACGACTCTAAGTCCTGGCATAACTACTAAGAGAAAAATATTTACATCTCCCATACAAGGCAAGTACAAATTTTGAGTGGTAAAAATTGGAAATTGCCAGAAAATAACATGCACTACGTCTGAATGGTCCGATCTTCCAGGAATGACCAGGGGCCTGACTGGAAGAAGAGCCACATCTGTCATGAATTCCTCCACAGCCACGAATTGTTCTACCTCGGGCCCCGAAGTGGAGGACACTGGATTCCCGGAGGCAGAGCACACACTGGGAAATCTGCAGGACACGCAGGGCCCCGAGACGCAAAGCCTTCTGTGTGACCACGTGCAGAGGAAGGGAGACAGGGCCTGATTTATGTCTCCATCTGCTCAGGGCTGGTAGGAGCCTCAGTGAGAGATGTGCTCAGGCGACCCAAATGTGCTCATGATTTGTAAATAAAACAAAGTCAAACAACTGCAAACAAACTGTGTGGCGTATCGTCTGCCCAAATCCAACTGTCCAATCAGCAGAGGCTGGGCGTGCTGGGACAGCGAATGTCCCTGGGGTCAGAGTAGTACTGCGGTTTAGGAGTCAAGGACCCGCGTCTTGACTTTGAAAATGAAACTGCCGATGTGCAAAATGGACTTAACATAAATAACGAGGCAGCCCTTGTCGCGGCCTCCCCGATGCTGGTGGTCTCCAGACACTGTCTGGCATTTCATGTTACTTTTCAAAACCACGAATCAGGACAAGCCACATAAATCTGTCACATCAGTTGAATTTGTGCATCACCAACTGCCTGTGTAATTTTTCAAAGATCATCCTCGGCCCGAAGAAGTCCAAGCCCTCCGATCCGATGGGGCTCTCGGAGCTGTCATATCACCCACGTTGACGCTTGTCTTTTCATTATGTGAATGAAAATTCTCCAGGATCTTGGGCAGAATTCCACGGTACGAAGACTTCACAGAATATTTGGGCAGCCAAATTATATTGAATGTTATTATAAAACCTCTGTCTCCCAAAGTCACCTAATGGAAGACCATGACTGCTCTGGGTCGGTTGCCCTTGTTATCTTAACTCAAATTACAAAGCAGGAGCCACTCGGGCCTCTGCGTCCCTCTGTTGGCTCCCTGCTCAGGCCTCTCCCTGGGCACTCACGCTCCTCACTGCCCTCCGGGTGTATAGAATTCTGGCTCTATCCTTTCTATTTTGCTCACTCCTCTCCCTCCTCATTCCGATTACCTGTCCCACTTCCCTGGATTGTGTTATCAGTCATTTCATTGAAATAATGTAATATTGTTGTTATGTTGTTGTTAGGTGCTGTCAAGTCGTGTCCGACACATAGCAACCCTCACAGGGTTTTCAACGGCTGATTGTTTCGGGATTGCCTTGGGTTTGGATTGTATGTAGGGTTGTACGTGGATTGCCATGTCCTTCTCCCATTTTTGTGATGCTGGGAATCACACCTAGGATCTTAGAGTCTGCAGAGCAGCGCTCTACCAACTGAGCTAAATCCCAGCCCAATGTAATATTATTAAAATTATATTATAAAAAACATTGCACACAAAGGACATTAACATTCTGAAGAAATCCTTGAGTTTTAAAGGGGTGATATTCTCCCTGAACCCTGCCTGCCCTTGTGGTTCTCCTCGCCAGCCCCACCTCTCTGTGCCTTTCCTTCCTGCCAGTACTTCTGTCCTCACAGGGCTCTGCAACTTCCTACCCATCATCTTCTGGATGTCATTATTACTTCTAGGTACCTCCCATGAGCCATGCCACTGTATCATGCACAAGTACTTCCTGCCAAGCATCTCTCTCTCCCTCTCTCTCTCTCTCTCTCTCTCTCTTTCTCTCTCTCTTTCTCTCTCTCTCTCTCTCTCTCCCTCTCTTCAGTGTTGCCTAAGGTGTGAGAGGAAGCAGGAGGAGGTATTTCTCCTTTGGATTATATTCTATTGCTGTTGTTAGGTGCCGTCGAGTCATATCTGACTCACAGTGACCCTATGTACAACAGAACAAAACACTCCCCAATGCTATGCCATACTCAGGACACCATGTCAGTGTTTCCCTGCTATTCGTAGGGTTTTCAGTGGCAGATTTTTTTGTGGGAATGGGCTGCCGGGTTCTTCTCCCAACCTTCTCCCAATTGGCAGGACACTACTTGTGCCCATTCTCTGAAAAGGTTTTATTGGACTGGCTCATTCTGTTTTCATTTCTCATCCTCCATCCTTCAAGATGAAGGATCTTATCCATCCTTCAAGAAAGGACTCAGACATAGGACTAATGACATACATGTCTTGGCTGAGTGGGAAAAGAGTTTGCTACTCTCAGAATGGCCTAGCTCCTATAGGCCCCATCCTAACTTAGCACACTGGAGAGAATTAATAAAAGAAGTCTATTTCCCTATATTCTCCTTTAATGGAACTCTCATTCAAAGGGCTTCTTCTTTCTTCAGGCAAACTGACATCTGGTTGACCCCCAGGATTATGTCCAGACCCAGCTGAGCTTTGGGGCTCAGTGCTACTTAGGCTAAAACTGACACTGTCCCTGAACCTGTGACCAGGAAACATAAGAACTTTTATGTAAATTTCAATTCAAACATATTATGAAATTCTATTCATGTAAGGATGAGTGATGTTCTGTATTTCAAGTGCACTGAACCATTTTTAGGTTAGAATATTTGTATTTATTATATAACTTCAGTCCATACATTTGATAACTTCTTCGGGAGTGATCTCAGGATTTTTTTCTAAGAGTGATGGGAGTCTTTGAAATGTTTCAGTTGTGTTGTTGTGAGGTGCTTTCAAGTTGGACCCAATTCATAGTGACCCTGTGTACAACAGAACAAAATACTACTCAACACTGTGCCATGCCTGGCATTATTGTCAGTGCGTCTCTGCTATTCACAGGGATTTTTTGATGGCTGATTGTTTTGGGATAGTTTTGGAAGTGGGCTTCCACGTCCTCCTCCCAAGCCTCCAGCACCCAGTATTCCCAGGCAGTCTCCCATCCAAGGACTAACCAGGCCCGACCCTGCTTAGCTTCTGAGATCAGATGGTATCGGATGCCAGGGTGGTTCAGCCACAGACGCTTTAGGTATGGGGGTGACAATGTCAGATTTATGGCCTATAATGGCCTCTCTGGCTCCTGAGTGGTGGTAACCTGATTGGAGAGGAGGGTGAAGGTGTTTGCAGTTGTCCAGCAGAGCGGACAGTGGAAGTGGAAAAAGGACTTAAGAAAGGTAAGAGATATTTTGGAGATGTGCTGTGGACTTTATACATACACGTGTCTTAGTCAGCTTGAGCTGCTATAACTAAATTACCATAGACAGTGATTTAAGTGATTGAAATTCCTCACAGTTCTGGAGTCTGGAAGTTCAAGATTCAAAGCTAAGGTGCCAGCATGGTCAGGTCCTGGTGAGGGCCCTTTTCCTGACTTGCAGATGGCCATCTTCTCACTTTGCCCTTACATAGGGACAATGGTGAGAGAGAGAGAGAGAGAGAGAGAGAGAGAGAGAGAGAGAGAGAGAGAATTTACATTTTACATTAGCTCTGTGGTGTCTCTTCGTATAAAAGCACTATTTCTATACCATCAGGACACAACCTTCATGACCTCATCTAAACCTAATTGTTTCACAAAAGCTCATCACCACATACACATTTTAAGCCCTCCTCAAGAAAGGATTTAGCCACAGGGCTGATGGTATACCCTCATATTGGGGATAAGAGCTTCAGCATATGAATTTGGGGTTGGAGGTGGATGGACACAAGCCAGCCCAGAGCAGCAGGTATGCACATCTCACACACACACACACACACACACACACACACACACACACACACGCTCCAGATCTGGAGTCATGGTGAACCAATTGGCTATAAACTCTTCCTTCTTGTAGATTTGGTTGTTGTTGTTGTTGTTAGGTGCCACCAAGTTGTGTCCAACTCATAGTGACCCTCATAGGGTTTTCAATGGCTAATTGTTTTGGGATTGTCTCAGGAGTGGATTGTCATGTCCTTCTCCCATTTTTGTGGTGCTGGGAATAGAACCAAGGACCTCACAGACTATAGAGCATCACTCTACCAACTGAGCTAAATCCTAGCCCATAGATTTGGTGGAAGTTGTTTTTTAAGGTCGAACATCTATATGGATGGTCTACAGTGGTGCTTTTCATATCTGCAGCCATTGGTTCACTCATCACAAACAAGTTACTTACCCTTATCTTCCTCAGAGAGGACCTCAGGTTTCTTACCATTGAAGTGAGATTACTAAAATGCATTTTGAAGAAATTTAGAACTTAGAGATGGCATATTCTGAAGGCCTGGTTGAGAACCTGATGCATTTTAAGATGAGTGATTTCCAAATTATAAGACTGATATTTTGCATGCTTTCTGGAAAACAGAGTAAGAGAATAAGAATTTATTAGTGTTTATCCAGCATTCTCTTCAAGCCATTAGTCATGATTGACTAGAAACATACTCTGTATTTAAACATGGGTGTTTTCCATAACTTCTCTTTTAAAGTGGTCTAAGCCATTTATTTAGTCTGCAGCTGTATATTGAGGACTAGTTCTGTGTCAGACACTGTGCCAAGGACTTCAGACTGAATAGTGAACAAAAAGAAGAAATCATCTCAAGCCTTCATGGAGCTCATTGTATATTTAAGTTTTGAGTAAGTTGTTGTTGTTGTTTGGTGCTGTCGAGTCAAGTCCGACTCATAGTGACCCTCACAGGGTTTTCAATGGCTGACTGTATCGAGATTGCCTTGGGAGTGGGTTGCCACATCCTTCTCCCATTTTGCGGTGCTGGGAATCGAACTTCAGGCCTCAGAGACTGCAGAGCAGCATTCTACCAACTGAGCTAAATCCCAGACCTTTGAATAAGTAGCTACTAGTTAAAGGTGTGCTATGAAATGGGAAGTATGTTATGGTGGGAATATGTAATTCCTGTTGTTGTCAGATGCCATGGAGTTGGTGTCCAACTCATAGCAACCTTACATACAACAGGTAAAACAGTATTGTGAGTGCTTCTCTGCTATTCATAGGGTTTTCAATGGATGCTCGTGTTTTGGGAATGGGTTGCCATGTCCTTCTCCCAAGTCTACAACAGCTGGTGTTCCCAGGTGGTCTCCCATCCAAGTGCTAAGCAGTCCCAGTCCTGCTTAGCTTCTGAGATCTGACAGGATCAGACACCACAGTGGTATGGCCGAACATGTAATTGTTGTTGTTAGGTGCCGTCGAGTCGGTATCCAACTCATAGCGACCCTCTGTACAACAGGGGAAACACTATTGTCAGTGCTTCTCTGCTGTTCATAGGGTTTTCAATGGCAGATTGATTTTTGGGAGGGGGTTGCCAGGTCCTTCTCCCAAGCCTACAGCTTCTGGTGTTCCCAGGCAGTCTCTCATCCAGGTACTAACCAGGCCCGACCCTGCTTAGCTTCCGAGATCTGACGGGATCGGATGCCACAGGGCTACAGCTGCAGGCGAACATGTAATAGGTGGAGCTAAACTGGTCTTGAGGGTTGGTTCAGTCATCTTTGAGCATCCTTTAATGTGAATCTTGAAGAATGTACAAGAAATGATGTAAGTAAAAATTGAAAAGAAGAATATTCCAGGCAAAGGGAACAGTATGTTTTAATGCTTGGAGATACAAAAAAGTATAGCTCCTTAGAGGAACAAATAGAAACATGGTGTGACTAGAAAGTAGAATAGGCAGGACAACATGGTCCAGGATGAGGCGGGGAGGTGGACAGAACACAGAGCATAGAAAGTCTCATAAGCCATGTTAAGAATGTTGGACTTTTCTGGGGGTAATAAATAAGAAGCAGATGAAGAGCATCAAACTTGAGAGTTCATACATAGATTTTTAAATCTCTAAACAAAGAATAGAGGTAACATGAACTATGATAGATTGAAAAATACCTGAGGATATCATAAAGAATGATGACCACCTTAGGCCATGAGTTTTGAAGGCTTGGCTCTCTTTCTTCAAGCAAATTACTCAGCAGGGATTTAAAGAGATGCTACCAAGAGTTGAATAGGAGGAAATGGAAGGTGGTTCTGTCTAAATATAGAGAGTTTTAGTCTGACAAATAAATTAAATGAACACCAAGTCCAATCATATGTTTTTATAAGATAAATGAATCAGGAATATTTCTATTGCCTAGAAATTTTTGTGTTGCACGTAACAGAGAATACAGTACTCAGATTGGCTTAAGAATAATTAAATTGATTGACTCAAGTCAGAGGAAGTCCAGAAGTAAGGCAGTCTCCAAGGTCAGCTGGGTGTGGATTCCTCCTCTATTTCTACTCTCTGTGCTGGCTGTATTTCTTCCTGATGACAAAGACGGGGTACAGTATCACACACAACACCACCCAGGAGAGGAGAAAGTATCTGTTCCAGTTGGTCTCTATTAAAAGCAGAGGGACTTATTTCCCAGAAACCATGAGCAATCTTTTCCTCAGATGATTCAAATTAGATCACATACCCATTTTTGAAACAATCCCCATGATTAGGAGATTTCCATGTGCTGATTGGCTTACAGTTAAGTTCCTATTCCAATTAATGTGACAAGCTTGATGGCACCACCTTTGGACAAGTTCAGGTCACCTCCAGTGATGACAACCCTTAGAACACCTGGGCTGCATATGGGAGTGATGGGAACACAGACAAATTAAGACCCTGTGAGAAAAAGAGATAGAAAAAAAGATTCTGGGTAGAAACCAATCATCACTTACAAGGCAGGTTGACAAACATTTTCTGCAAAAGGATAGATAAGAAACAGTTTAGGCTGTTGCCATTAGTCAATTCTGCCCTTGTAGTGGGAAAGCAGCCCTAGATACTATGTGAATGAATTGATGTGAGTCCTTTCCATTAAAATTTTATTTACAAAAATGGGTTAAATTTGACCATGGGACCTTGTGAACTCCCACCCCCCCCCAACTAGCTCATAATAATCACTACATTTCAGCCTTCCCTAAATTATTTTTCAGCCCGGGGTTTAGCTTAGTTGGTAGAGCACCACTCTGGGCTCTCCAAGGCCCTGGGTTCAATCCCCAGCATAGCAAAAATGGGAGAACGATATGGCAATCCACTCCCAAAACAATTAGCTGTTGAAAACCCTATGAGGGTCACTATGAATCCAACTCAACTTGACAGCACCTAATAAGAAGATTATTTTCCATCTGAAAATCTCCCTTGATGTTAACTTCTCATCTTATTTCTTGCATATATAAAGATGCTGGGGCAGGGTTCATGTGGCAGCTAGTAGAAGGCACTTAGGAGATAGTAAGATAAACAATGTATCTTTCCCTTAGGTCTCCTGGCCTTGGATAGGTTCTTTCCCATGAGGAGGGCTGTTTTGTCATGCTATGACATTTTCAGATGGTGTTATTTGAAAAGCTTTAAACTTAATCCAACTAAAGAATGTAGACCTCATTTCATATTCATTGCCTGCATACTAACAAAGCTTTAGAAATTTTGCTAAATGTGGAATTGGACTAGAGTCATATAATTTTTACTAGTGGAGTCATAGCTAAATTAGAAAGGCAAGATGCAAAGACATTATGAGACATTAAAGGTGATAAATATGATATGTTACTGAGACTGAATGTCTAATATTTGCATGTTCTGCCTAGCTTTTTTTTTTTTCTATTTTGAAATGGAGACGGAGAGATTAAATTTCAAAGAGGAGAAGGAAGGATTTACTTTTAAGTTACAAGAAATGAAGAAAGGGTAAATGTTTTCTCACTGAGTACAATACTGCTCATTTTCTGGCACAGTGTTTGACAAGAAGTGATTTCTGACTCACGAGCTTATTTCCTTCAGGTTGCAACTGAAGAGACTTAGAAGAGGTCAGGAGCTGAAAAATGGACATTCAGAGTCAGAAAAGTACCTAAAACCAGGGAGCCAGATGAGGTGGGTAAAAAAGCAAAGGCAAAAAACTGCTGCCATTAGAAAATCAAAACTCTTAAAATTGACATAGAAAATAAGGGATTCAGGAATACTGAGGAAATCATGAGCCATCATCACTGACTGCAAAGAAAGAGGATGAGAGGCGTCATCTCAAGTTAGGTTTTTGAATCTGAAACGTAGCAAGGAAGAATGGTAGAATAAGCCACATTTATGAAAAATCAGAAAATCAGATTTGTACGTATTCTCAACCCACTGACAAATCTAAGGTAGGCAGAATACTCTGGGTATGTTGTCTTTGACAGTGTAGCTTGGTACTGTCAGTCCAAGTTACGATGTTCAAGCCATTGCTTATCCTTGGCATTGGAAAAGTTTCATTCTTTCTTCTTTCACCCCTCTAATAACAGAAATAGTTATAAGTGAAGTATGAGTCCCCCTAAAGCTCTCTTTGTGCTCTTATTGAATTCAAGTGCTTACTAAAGAAGATTGGGAACAGAAAATCGTAGAAGGCTTATAGGTTCCTGGGAATACCTGGATAAAGATGATCATTCAGAGGAACACTTAAAAGTGACAAAGAGGAAAGATGCCAGGATTCACATCAACTGTGCTAATTTTAAAGCAGATAGAATTGGACTGAGAAACTTTCTACCCAGTCTTTGGCTTAAGGCAAACCCAAACTTGGGAAACACGGTGTTATCCTTACCAAAACATTAAGTAGAGGTTTCAGTGCAAAATGGAGGGAGCATCTCTCTGAAATCTTTAACTGTGTTCTGTAAGGAAAGAAAATTATTCTTTCTAATCTCTCCCTGATTGTTCTGGGTCCCTGTAAGGATATTTTTTTAATCAACGAAAACAGCTGGCTATGTGGGGAAGACTGAGAATGGCCGTGCCCATCCCAGGAGGTAAAAGACTGAGAACAGCTGGCCCTGCCTGTCCCAGGAGGTACCCTCCTTCAGAGGAAAGTGGGAGTGAAATCAGGAGGAATCACAAAGGCTGTGCATTCGGGAAGTTTTTGTTTTGCAAAGTACTACATCAGTTTAGAAATCTAAGAACCAGGCAGTATGGAATAGAAAAAGACATCCCCACAAAAGAATAGAAAAAATAGGTGAGACTCTCCCCCACACACACATACACTTATGAGCCAGGAATGAGCCTGGAGCATCAAAAATACAATCCAAGCTTTAGGGTTTGGGAATAGATTTCTCATTACACATATAGATAATGAGATCAATGGTTTAGAAATAGATTTATCATCATACAACATATAGATAATAAATAAGATCAAAGTCCACCCTTTCAAATAATCTACACAAGAGAATTGAGTCTGGGCAGGTTTCATCTTGTTTAAGGATGCGAAGACAGCAAAGCTTTGTCCAAGTATTTAAAAATGGGATGCCTTAAAAAAATAAAAACTCAACAATAATATTCCAGAACAGCATATGAATGACTAAGAGGAGGCAGTCTAAAGAGTATCTAAAGCAGAATCCATACAATGATTCAGATCACTGTTTGTTTATCTTTCTCAACTTGGTTAAAGATTCCCTCATTCTTATGTAGCAGTACCCAAAGACACTGACCAAAAAGGGGGCTTGAGTTTGAACAAGGAAGTTAGAGAATAAGAAGTAGATAGAATTGCTTTCAAGATATGGAAGCTGGGATATAGAAGGTGTGCAAAAAATTATAGACATGGTTGTTTTTGTTTTTGTTGGGTGTCATGGAATCAGGGTCTGACTCATAGTGACCCTTATAGGGTTTTCAAAGGCTGATTGTTTTGGGGCTGGGATTTAGCTCAGAGAGATACTCTGGAGCCTCTGAGGTCCCGAGTTTGATTCCCAGTACCACAAAAATGGGAGACGGACATGTCAATCCACCCCTGAGGCAATCCCAAAACAATCAGCCATTGAAAATCCTACAAGGGGTGCTATGAGTCGGACACAACTTGATGGCATCTAACAACAACAACAACAATCAGGAGTGGGTTGCCATGTCCTTCTCCCATTTTTGTGGTGCTGGGGATCAAACCTGGATCCTCAGAGAGTACGGAGCAGTGCACCGCTCTACCAACTGAGCTAAAGCCCAGCCAATAGACATGGTAGTGGAATTAAAATTAACGCTGAGGGCAGCAAAGAGCAAAATAAAACGATACCATGGAAGTCAAATTCATGAATTTCCCCAAAAAGGCACGATCTGGATCCACCCACCTCTTTAGTTTTTAGTGACTCCTTGATCCTCACCGCACCACCCCATGTCGTTGTTCAATCATGTGTTCTTTTCTTTCCTCAAATTCACCACGCCTTCTCTAACTTCTGGCTAGGACATATTGTTCTTTACACTGCTCTTGGCTCTTTTTGAGACTCAGTATCCTTATCTGTAAATCTGATAAGTAACAGATCTTCACTGTGACATGAGAATTAAATGAGATAATGCATGCAAAGAGCTTAACCCAGAACCTGGTACATGGTAAGTGTCCAAAACATGTGAGGGGATGGTAACACTAGTGGTCTAAGAGAAGTTTACTCCCTTAATGATTGTCTTGTTCACTAGGCTCCAAGGAAAATAAGGGTTTTACTCTGTTTGTTTATCCTTGCATATTTTGTACCTAGATCACACAGCAAATATTGTAAAAGTTAAAATGGAAGTTGTATTAATAGAACTTTTTTGTGTGCATGCTGAGAATACTTTAGATCTACCCTCTTAGCAAATTTCAAGTATGCGATAGTGCTAACTGTGGAAAGACATTTTTTGAGCTGAAGAAAGACTTGTCTATATAGCTCTGTATAGTACTCAATTTCACACCAACAATCTAGAAAACTTTTCAACTACAAAGAAGAAAATTTGAGCTTCTGTATGAGGAAATGCCTGCAGCCGTAACCCTGTGGCTTCTGATCCTGTCAGATCTCCAAAGCTAAGCAGGGTCGGGCCTGGTTAGTACTTGGATGGGAGAATGCTTGGGAACACTAGGTGCTGTAAGCTTCAGAGAAGGACCTGGCAACCCACTCCCCCAAAATAATCAGCCATTGAAAACTCTATGAATAGCAGAGAAGCACTACAATAGTGTTTCATCTATTGTACATAGGATCGCTATGAGTCGAAACTGACTCGATGCCACCTAACAACAACATCTGAGGAAATAATAAGAAAATAATTAACTTATAAATAAATAACTAAAGATTAGGCTGATCTCAAATTTCTTTATTGTATAGCCTCTACATGTCAAAAGACAATAAGAACCTCAAAGTAGTTTTGAGAGGCAAAGATTGTAATCTAAGGATTTTATATCATTCAACTGTTTTAGATGAGAAAGCAACAGAGACACATCCTCAAAGGACTCAGAAAATATTAGGCATGTGCTCTTCATGGAAAAAAAGTTCCTGGTCAAAGTATGATAGCCAACTACGAAATCGAAATTAAATGTTTGGAGCTGAGAAAACATAGCAGCCCTGTAGCATCTGCCCACAGATAACTAAAAGCAGGATACAAACCTTACGTCTCTACTTTTATTTTGTCTCTATCTATTTTGCCTTAAAACTTTAAATCCGACTTCTGCTCAGCATCATAGGTCTATTAATCACTCAAGGAGTGCTTGTCTGGAAACTGATGGTATCTCACCCATCTCACCCCCATTCAAGGCACAAAGAGAAGGGTAACTGAAGTATCTTACTGTCAGCTTTTGCAGTGTCCTATTCCAGACTCCCTAAAAATGCACCTGAAAGTCTCCAGACATTGTCCTAACCTGCAGTTACCTTGGATTCTAGGAACAACAGAGCCTGGCAGAGAAATCGCCTCATGATGAAGTCAACCCCAAGGCAGGAGCAATCGTCTCACGAGGAAAAGATGATGCACTAAAGCAATTGTTAGAAGGAAGCACGGTCTGGGACTGGTGTTACCATGGGAGGGATCTGGGAAATGGACAGCAAACCCCTGTCCTTGGTCATGTTTATAAATGAATTTACAAATGAACCCAGAAGGGAACTTAGAAGATGGTTTATTTAGAATTGAAAGGAAGAGAATGAGTGTAAGCCAGGGCAGATAGATGTGGAATCAGCAGATTGGGGACCAAGGCTGGTGTGGAGAGAGGGGAGAAGAGGAACAGTCTGGGGCTTATGTCGACATGGGGAGAGGGGAGAGGGGTAAGGAGAGAGAAAAAGAGAAAGAGAGGGAGAGAGAGAGAGAGAGAGAGAGAGAGAGAATAAGCATTACGCTTTCTGACATAGAGAGCAGAAAGCTGGAGGGATAGCTTGACACGGTTGTGCACACCTGTGATGCCTGTGACTCAGGAGGTGGAGGCAGGAGGATTGCAAATTCAAGTAAGAGGCATCCTGTGTAACTTAGAAAGAACCTGACTCAAGATTGTTTTTGTTTTGAGGTTTCGTTGAGTCAGGTCTAACTCATAGCAACCCTAAGTACAACAGAACGAAATACTCCCCAATTCTGTACCAGGCATATGATGTTATTTATGTTTAAGCCCATTGTTGCAGCCAGAGTGTCAACCAATCAAGTTGAGGATCTTCCTTTTTTTAATTGGCCTGCCACTCTCCCAAACATTATGGCCTCCAGGGATTGGTCCCTCCTGACTACATATCCAAAATACATAAGACACATTCTTTGCTTCCAAGGGCCACTCTGATTGCACTTCTTCTAGGACAGATCTGTTGGCTCTTTTGACCATCCATTGTATAGTCAATATTTATCTCCAGCACCATAATTCAAAATCATCAATTCTTCTCCTATCTCCCTTGTTCAGCTTTCACAACCGTATGATGAGACCAAAAATACTATAGCATGAGTCACATGCACTTTCGTCTTCAATGTGGTGTCTTTACTTTTCAGTGCTTTAGAGAGGTCTTTTGCAGCAGCTTTTCCCAGTGCAATGTGTCTTTCGATTTCTTGACTGCTGCTTCCACAGGTGTTGATTGTCAAACCAAGTAAAGCAAAATCTTGGACAACCTCAATCTTTTCTCCATTTATCATGAAGCTGTGTACTGACCCAGTTATAAGGATTTTTGTTTTGTTGATGTTGAGGCACAATCCATACTGAAGGCTGTGTTCTTTGTTCTTCATCAGTAAATACTTTGAATCCTCTTCACTTTCAGCAAGCAGAGTTTTGTCATCTGTATAATGCAGGTGGTTAATTAATGTTCCTCCAATCAAAATGCCATGTTCTTCTTCACAAAGTCTAATTTCCTGGATTCTTTACTGAGCATAGAGATTGAAGAGCAATAGTGAAAGGATACAGTTCTGACCCACACCTTTCTTGATTTTAAACCAGGAAGTGTTTCCTTGTTCTGTTCAAACCACTGCTTCCTGGTCCATGTACACACTCCTCATGAATACAATTAAGTGCTGTGATATTCCCATTCTTCACAATGTTATCCATAATTTTTTGTGATCCACACATTCCAATGCCTTTGCATAGTCCATAAAACATAGATAGACATCTTTTTGGTATTCTCTGCTTTCAGCTAATATCCATCTGACATCAGCAATGATATACCTGGTTCCATGTCCTCTTCTGTATCCAGCTTGATTTTCTAGCAGTTCCTGGTCTATATACTACTACAGTTGCTTTTGATTATCTTTAGCCACATTTTACTTGCATCTGGTATTAATAATATTGTTCGATAATTTCCACATTTGATTGGATCTTCTTTCTTGGGAATAGGCACAACTACGGATCTCTTCCAGTCAGTTGGCCAGGTAGCTGTTTTCCAAATCTCTTGGCATGAACAAGTTAGAACCTCCAGTGCTGCATCTGTTTGTTAAAACATCTCTATTGGTATTCCATCAATTCCAGGAGCCTCATGTTTTGCCATTTCCTTCAAGGTAGCTTTTATTTTCTCTTTCAGTACCATTGGCTCCTGATCATATGTAACTTCGTGAAATGGTTGGTTATCCACCAATTCTTTTTGGTATAATTACTCTGTGTATTCCTTCTATCTTCTTTTGATATTTCCTGCATTGCTTAATATTTTCCCTATAGAATCATTCACTATTGTCACTTGAGAAAAATAGAACGTGCTCTTCCCTTTTTGTTTTCTATCTCCAGCTCCTTGCACATTTCATTATATTTGATTTTGTCTTCTCAAGCTGCCCTTTGAAATCCTCTGTTTAGTTCTTTAACTTTGTCATGTCTCTCTTTTACTTTAGCTGCTTGATGTTCAAGGGCAAGTTTCAGAGTCTCTTTGGCATGTAATTTAGTCTTTTATTTTTTTCCTGTCTTTTTAGTAACCTTTTGTTTTCCTCATGAATGATGTCTTTGATATCATGCCACAACTTGTCTGGTCTCTAATGATTAGTGTCTAGTGCATCAAACCTGCGGTTGCATATATTCAAAGTCATACCTTGGCTTTCATATACTTGTTCTAATTTTCTTCAGTTTCAGTTTGAACCTGCATATGAGCGGTTGATGGTCTGATGCACAATCAGCACCTGGTCTTTTTCTGACTTTTGACATGGATTTTCCATAGTCTCTTTCCACAAATGTAGTCAATTTGGTTCCTGCATATTCCATCTGATGATTTCCATGTGTATAGTCACCGTTTATGTTGATGAGAATATGTATTTGCAATGAAAAGGTCATTCATCTGACAAAATTCTACCATGTGATCCCAGCATTGTTTCTGTTACCAAGGACATATTTTCCAACTACTGAGTCTTTTTCTTCATTTTCAACTTTTGTGTCCCAGTCACCAGTAATTATCAGTACATCCTGCTAGCCTGTTTGATGTATTTCAGATAGCAGAAGCTGGTAAAAATCTTCCCTCTCTTCATTTGTAGCCATAATGGTGGGTGTGCAAATTTGAATAATAGTCACTTTACTTGGCCTTCCTTGTAAGCTTATGGATATTATTCTATTACTGACAGCACTGTACTTCAGAACAGATTTTTTTTGAAACAAAGAGAGTTTATTAGGTATTGTTGTTGTTGTTAGGTGCTGTCAAATCAGTATCCGACTCATAACAATCCTACATACAACAGGCAAAACACTATTGCCAGCGCTTATCTGCTGTTCATAGGGTTTTCAATGGTGGATTGATTTTTTGGAGTGGGTTGCTGGGTCCTTCTCCCAAGCCTACAGCACCTGGTGTTCCCAGGCGGTCTCCCATCCAAGAACTAACCAGATTCAACCCTGCTTAGCTTCCAAGATCTGACTGGATTGGATGCCACAGGGCTACAGCTGCAGGCTATAGTTAGAAGATCATACATGCTTTATAGGGTCAGCACGGGTGTTCTGAGAGAAAGAGAAGCACGCTTAGGTGTCTTCACAATGGATGTATACATATATATGATTTTGTGGCTTTTGAAGTTACATTGCTCAACAGGGTCCTAGAAAGTTCATTGTAGAGATTTACAGATAGGAAAGGAGCATTGTTAAAATGCCTAGTAGAGGAAACTCTTATTATACTTCAGAACAGATCTTGAGATGTCTTTTTTGGCTATGAATGCAACCCCATTTCTCTTCAACCTGTCATTCCTAGCATAGTAGACCATATGATTATCTGATTCAAAATGGCTCATGCCAGTCCATTTTAGCTCACTGACCTCTAGAATGTTGATGTTTATGTGCTCCATTTCCCTTTTGATAATTTCTAATTTTCCTAGATTCATACTACATACTTTCCACCTTCCATTTATCAATGGATGTTTACAGTTGTTCCTTCTCATTTTGAGTCACACCACATCAGCAAATGGAGTTCCCTGCAGCTTTACTCCATTCCTGTCATTAGTGTAAACTTTATTCTGAAGAAGCAACTCTTCCCCAGTTGTCTTTTGAGTGCCTTCCAACCTTGGGAGCTCATTTTCCAGTGTTATTTCTGACAATGTTTCTT
>VMDO01010348.1:55368-72196 GCA_007922755.1 Pedetes capensis
GCCGATTCTGTGCCAGGCAAACCATCTTATTTATGTTTAAGCCCATTGTTGCAGACACTGTGTTAATCCATCTGGTGGAGGGTTTTCCTCTTTTCCGTTGACCTGCCACTCTTCCAAACAT
This sequence comes from Pedetes capensis, assembly GCA_007922755.1. Classification (NCBI taxonomy): domain Eukaryota; kingdom Metazoa; phylum Chordata; class Mammalia; order Rodentia; family Pedetidae; genus Pedetes; species Pedetes capensis. The sequence continues at coordinate 55,490 of VMDO01010348.1, forward strand.
GATGTCCTTCTCCAGGGATTGTTCTCTCCTGACTACATGTCCGAAATATGTAAGACGCAGTTTGGCCATTTTTGCTTCATAGGGCTTTCAAATGGCTAATTGTTTTGGGAGTAGGTTAGCCATGTCCTTCTCACTAGTTCATCTTAGTCTGGAAGCTCAGCTGAAACCTCTCCACCATGGGTGACTAGCTGGTATCTGTAATACCGGTGGCATAGCTTTCAGCATCACAGCAACACACAAGCCCCCACAATTGGAAAAACTGACAGATGCATGGGGATGTCTCAATATAGGAGATTGAAAAATGTGCTGGCAGGTATAGTTCAGTTGTACAGCACTTACAAAGCAAGTGTGAGGCACTGGGTTTGGCCCCCCAGTACTGGGGGAAAAGAAAGGAAGAAATAAAGCAGGCAGGTCCATCAGTGAAGATCCACGAACAGCTGAATAGTGGCATTTATGCATCTGAGTTGGAAGTCAGAATCGTATAGGTCCAGCAGTGAGGCTGCTGGAATCTTGGAACATCTGTGTACAGCTGTAGACAGCTGTGGACATCTGTAGACTTCTGTAGATTGTTCTGAACATGCTGTAAACTGCAGACAACTGGACACTGCTCACTGTGGACATTGTGGATTTCTGTGGATGTCTGAGCTCTGCAGACTGTGTTGAGAACTGTGGAAGCTGGGGACATCTGGATGTTGCAGTCAGGGAAGGACTTGAGGGGGTTAAGTCCCTATCTTATTAAGGGGACAGATATTCCTCCCCTGTCAGATCTTGTTTCTGAGTGCATCAGGTTTCTCCCATCCCTTTGCCCTTGGCTGGCCTGTCCAGGCTGTAAGACAAGTCTTTCTCTTTATCTGAGGAAGGATGAGAATCTGCCTCCTTAGCCCAGGTATGGAGGTACCTGAGGCCTTCATATATAAACAGAGTTATAGGTGTAATGGGTTACAGATCAGGTTACTGCTAACGGAGATTATCTCCTAGCAGCCAGGCTATTTGCATGGATATTGTCTATCAGAAAAGCACTGGCCACCGGACATTTGTCTCAGAGGAAGCTCACACTGATGCTTGTGTCTCAGATGGCTGGGAAGTAGATGGGTATAGAGGCTTTTTATTCCCTTTCCTCCTGCCTAGCACCCTCTGTCATAATAAGGACTCCTTTGAACCATCTCGCTGAGCCAGAACTGAGACAATGGCCAACCAGAGTCCAGTTTGACCAAGAGTGCCTCATCATGCACACTTACTGTCTCCAGCCCCAATTCTTCCTCCTGAACCCAAAGTTCACTGAGTACTTGGAAGATGGGCTGAGATGCTGAATCCCATTCATCTTCTGAACACAGCTATGTTGATTAAAATCCTTTCATTATTTCTGTTTGCTTTCTTTGGGGAGAGTGGCGAGACACAGCCTGTTAGAACTCCCAGAGTTGGACCTTTGGCCTAGGATTCTGGTTACAAAAATAATCATAGATGTTTTGGCAATATAATGAAGCAAGTTAAAAGTTAAGAGAAATCCAAGCTGGATATGGGGGTGCACACCTGAAATTCCAGTACTCAGAAAGCTGAGGTAGCAGAAATCCTGAGTTTGAGACCAGACTGGGCTACAAGACCAGCAAAATGAGAGCCTGTCTCAAAACAAAACGAAACAAAAAATAATACCAAGAGAGATCCAATTAATGATGTCTGTTGTAAGACTGAATGGAAATGACAACTATCTTCACAAAAGAAGATAAAATATGTTAATACACAGTATATGAATAACCTAAATCTATAAAACCATATTACATTAATAAGGACCAAGATGTGAATGGGGAAAAAATGTATACATGTATTAAATGTTGTGCTTATATTAGAGTGGCTAAGAAGACACAAGTTCCTTAATTCTAATAATTTACAAACTATAAGATAGAAAATACCATATATTCTCCAATCTAATCCATGCCCTTTCAACATCTGTGACCTCTATCCACATGCAATTCTAATCCACATCTGATTTGGTAGCCATCTAAAACTGTTGAAAGGGTGTTGATTAGATTTGAGAATACTCAATATATTCATAAATGTGAGAGAGAAGTAAAGTTTGAAAAAAGGTGGAAAAGAGAGAACAAAGGAAAATCTAAAAAAGCAAAAACAGAAACAAAGCAAGACAGAATAAATATTATACCTAGAAAAATAACTATAGAGGAGATGATCTGGTTTATTAAAGAAGAGATTCTCAAATTGCTATGTCAATAATACAAAGTTTTATCATTGTCAGTTCACTAAAGAAACATGTAAAAATAATTCATATAAAAGTGTATGCCAGGCAAATGCAAGCAAAGAGGAAAAAGTGAGTTATAATATTAATGGCAGATTACAGAATTTAATATTGCAATTATTAAAAGAGTCTATGAGACCAAGAACACTATTTGACATTATAAAATCCAAAAGCCTTCATGGCAGTAGAGGATCAGTCAATCTTTGTGTGCCAAAATCAGTGTGTGAGATCCATGTAAAGTATGTTAGACAGATCTCCACTGCTGTGATGAAATACCTGAAATAATCAACTTATAGAGTAGAAAGATTTCTTTTGCCCCATGGTTTCAGGGGTTTCTGTCCATGGAACCTTAGCCTCGTTGCTTTGGGCCTGTTGTAAGTAACACAGAACATCAAGTCAGGATCATGTGGTGGAAGATGTCAGTTCACCTCATGGTGGCTCAAGAGAGAGAGAGAGAGAGAAAGTGAGAGAGAGAGAGAGAGGGAGGGAGGCACCAAGGTGCTAATATTCTCCACAAGGGAATGCCCCCAATGACCTAAATTCCTACCACAGGCCTCACTTTCAAAAAGTTCCACCACCTCCCAATAGCAGCAGAGGATAGCGCCAAAACCTCTGGGAGACATTTAAGATCTAAGCAATAACATAAAGCTAACATTCTCAAAAATTCATGGAGAAATAGAGTGTTGTGGCACATACCTGTAATCCCAGCTACTCAGGACGGTGGGATAGGAGGATAGCAAGTTTGATATTAGGGACAACCTGTGGGGCAGTGCCCTGCTGCTGAATCACTCCTGCCATGAGCAGAACCAGCTGCCGAAGACCTGCCATCTGGTGAGGGGGGCCAGGCACCAGAGAACCGCATTGCCCAGAGAGGAGGCTTATGCCCATGGCTACTCCGCCAGTCCCTGGGGACAGCTCGGAGGTTTATGCCCATGGTGGCTCCTTACTTCTTTCTTCCCAGTGAAGACACCAACTCCAAGTGCTCAGCTCAAACAGCTCTTTATTGCTTCGTCTGTCCCAGTTGGTGGAGTGGACCCCAATGGCTCTATTTACCACCTTTATATTCCCTTCAGGGGCTAGCCAGGAACCAATCAGAGGAAACCACCCCATATGGGTCTTGGCCAATCAGGGGGTATATGCAAATTTGGGTTTGTAAAAGTGACCAATCAGGGTGGTTGCCAAACGGTCCAATCAGGAGCCATTTAGTGGTTTGGAAACAGCCAATCAGGTGTTGAAGGGTCTGAGGAAAGGGAGTGGACGCCAGTGCCATCTTCAGAAGTTTGACACCCAGGAGTTCCTGGATGTACAGCAAAGGTTACTGCCTGAGGAATAAGCCTCAGACCTCCAAGTGGGCCTAGATAGGCCCCAGGGCAAACTGCCTCTCTAGGCAGTGCCCTATAGCAACCTGCACAACTTAGAAAGAACTTGAATCAAAATACAAAATAAAACCCTGGCTAGGGGTAGAACTCAATGCCAGAGTACTTTCCTAGCATGTGCCTAGCATGCCCCTCCATGCCTTTCTCAAAGTAATTAAAGAGTAAATAATGATGTAGAAAAATATATTACTGCCAGGCAGAGTGGTGCATGCCTGCAATCCCACTGATTTGGGAGGTGGAGGTGGGAGAATCCAAAGTTGGAGGCCAGGGACAGCCTGAATAATTTAGTGAGACTCTGTCTCAAGATAGAAAATTAAAAAGGGATTGAGGGGTTGCAGCCCAGTGGTAGAGCACTTGCAAAGTATGTGCAAGACCCTAGTTTCAGCCTCTGAGTACCACAGAAAAATTATTACTAAAATTAATGAGACGTATTCAAAGGGAACATTTTGAACATGTACCCTACATACAGGGGCTAGTATTTAGCTCAGTTGGTAGAGTGCTGCTCTGCAGTCTCTGAGGTCTAGAGTTCAATTCCTAGCACCGCAAAAATGGGAGAAGGATGTGACAATCTACTCCTGAGGCAATCCTGAAACAAACACCCTTGGAAAACCCTATGAGGGCCTCTGAGTCAGACCTGACTTGATGGCACCTAGCAACAATAACAACAACAAGAGAAGTTTAGTTCAGTTGGTAGAGTGCTTGCTCCATGCACTCTGAGGCCCTGGGTTCAATCCCCAGCATCACAAAAAATGGGGAAAAGACTTGGAAGCCCACTCCTGAAACAATCAGTCATTGCAAACCCTATGGATAGCAGAGAAGCACTGACAGATACAGTGCTTCTTTGTTCTGTTGTACATAGGGTCAGTACGAGTCAGATCCAACTCAATGGCACCTAACAACAACAATGACAGAAAATTGTGGAACACACTGAAGTTTGAGAACCATTCAGTAGATAGTATTCTCATTCATATTTATATGAAGAGAATATACAGAGGGTGCCAAAAAATGTATACACATCCTGGGATGAAAACTCCCCATTTTGCTGTTTGAAGAATGTGTCATATGTTTGTTGTGATGTGATAGTAAAAATACAATCCAGAATGTCATACTACACATTGCTACTATAATTCAACTCATGTTTGAAAAGTAATATATAGATAAGATCTCTTAAAATGTGTATACGTTTTTTGGCACCCTTGGTATGTGCGTGTACATGTATATAAAATACATATTATATATCAGAACTAGAGATTGTTTTTTGCAATTATTATCATGCATTGGAAGTTAGGATGAAGATAGCACTAGCACTAGATGCCATAATCAAGAGGAAGAAACAGTAAAGAGGTCTCATGTTTGAGCAGAAGGAAAAATCTAGGGCCAAAAGTTACTTAATGGGAATCCTAGGTGTGGGTCCTTCACTTGTTACAGCACAGCAGGGTGACCCAGAACCAGTTGCTTCATGATTCAGATCACTTGAGGCTCAGATCCCTTAGATCCCAGGTCTTTGTGATGTTGAATTAATGAGGGAACATGGGAAGTCCTGTCCCATCCTAAAGTGCTTCTGAATCCGGAATGAAATCCACAAAATTCAACTGGAAGTGTACAAAATATCCAGCTTCATTTTTTCTGTAATTTCATTTCATTTCTCTCTCAGTACCCCACACTGGCAGCAAATGGAGCTTAGTCAGTTCTCAGAAAAGCCTTTCCAGTATAAATCACTCGGTTCTGGGTGTCACGCCCTCCCTCCTTCCTGGTGGCATAGGCATTCTGAAGACCGCACAAAAGCGCAGTATGGGGGGTGCTGGGGAAGTGTGTGGCTCACATCCCATTATCCCAAGCATGGGCTCTGCTGGATGCTCTGCTGTCTGGTCCTCACATATGGTCCTCTTGCCATGTGGGTGCCTGGTGACTTTTCTGTGATCCTGTCCAGCTTCCAGTGCACAGTACAGGCTGTGTCCTATTAAAACATCTTCTGCTGGAGCTGAGTTCCCTGGCAATCCCTGATCTTTTATTCATCTAACTCTCATGCCTTCCATTCCACCCAGGGACCACAGACCTCCGGGGAGGTATTAGAGAGGCCCTCTGTACCTCACATCTCACAGATCCATCGGTCCCCACGCTGCTCTATCATGATGGCTGGGGTTGCCTGACAGGTTGTGTTTGGCTGTTCAGTTTTATTCAGTTTCTGGTCCAGGTAGAGGCTTACACGGCTTTTGAGCACAACTACATTCTATCTCATTCAAGGGAACTTCCCCCTAAGTCTCTTTGACAAGTTCTAAAAATTTTAAAAAAAGAATCCTTGAAATTAAAACTCATTAGACAATTTAAATCCTTGACAACTAAAGAAAAAATATTTGAATTAGAAGAAGATACTAAGAAAATCGCTTAGAATATAACATCAAAGTCATTTGAAAACAAAAAGAAAAGTTACAATGAATGGAAGTCAGACCGAGAGGTTCTAACTCAGATTTAATAAGAGCTTTTATGTAAAGAGTAGATAGGATAGCCAAGGAACAACAATTACTTAAACATGTTTTCTTGGTCAACAAATGACAGATTTTTATAAATATTCCATGTATACCACATAAGATGTGTATGCTACATTTTGTAGGTACAGTGTTTTATGTGTCCATCAGGTCAGAATTTACTTTTTCTAGAACAGTGACAGGTGTGCTTATTCTTCTATTGTGATTGCCTATCCATCTATTCTTATATTCTTGCCACCTTTTACTTTGTCTACTTTTGGTTATCTTAGTAGGTGCACAGAAACCCAGAATGATATATTTCTAGTGTCTGTCAGTTTGTCGTGTTGAGAGGGGCTTGCATATTGCTGTGATGCTGAAAGCAATGGTATTTCAGATACCAGCAGGGCCACACAGAGTGGACAGGTTTCAGCTGAGCATCCAGACTAAGATAGACTAGTGAGAAGGACCTGGAAGGCCACTCCCGAGACAATTAGCCATTGAAAACCCTATGAATAGTGGAGAAGCACTGTTAAATATAGTGCCAGAAAATGAGCCCTCTGGACTAGAAGGCATTCAAGAAATGACTGGGGAAGAGTTGCTTCCTCAAAGTGGAGTCAACCTTAATCATGGGGATGAAGTAAAACCCTGGGACCTTATGCTGATGTAGCACAACTCAAAATGAGAAGAAACATAGTGGTTGCACCAATAGACTCAAACATAAAAAGATCATGTGCATGCATGGTACAATGCTGGGTAATATTTCATTCTGTTGTACTTAGGGTCTCTATGAGTTGAATCCAACTCAACAGCACCCAATAACAAAGTGAATTGGAAGATGCATTGTTATGAATCATTCATCTGTATCTCTCATAATAGCCTTTATCGACAAGAGTATAATATTAATGTATCTACTTTCTTTTGTTTAATATTTGGCATGGTATTTCTTCTTCCAATTGCTTATTTTCCATATCCTTCTTCTTAGATATGATTCATTTAAATATTACCAGGCTTTTATCTAGTATGGTAATCTCTGATTTTTCAGTTGGAGCATGTAATGTAATTCATCTACACTTAATGATTATTGATCCACTTGAATTTAAAACTACCATCTTAATATGTGCTTTTTGTTTGTCTTATCCTTCTTATTACATTTTAGTCCGTATCTTCTCTTGAAGACAGGAGTTAGTGTTTACTGATTACTTCACATATTTGGAGCTAATCAAAATTTAGTATCTCTCTATATTTTTTGTTTGCTGGTTTGCAGTACTGGGGATTTGAACCCAGGGTCTCACACATAGTTTGTAAGTGCTCTACCACTGATCTGCACCCTCAACCCTTTATTCACTTTTTATTGTGAGGCAGAGTCTCTAGAAATTACATAGGCTGCCTCTGGCCTTGAACTTGCCATCTTCCTGTCTCCACCACCTGAGTTGCTGGGATTACAGGCTTGGGCCACCATGGCTGGCAAAATCCAATATTCACTGTCATGTTCACCCTCTTCCTGGACGAGACAAAAACCATGATGTCTTTAACTACTTTTATCCCCCAACTTACTTCCCAGTGTTGTCATGTATTTTCATTCTTTTTGTACTTCCAGACTCACTAAAATTGCCAGGGTGAGGTGGCTCACACCCATAATCCCAGTAACTCAAGAGGTGAAGGCAGGAGGATTACAGGTCCCAGACCAGAGGCAGCCTGTATAATTTAGCGAGACCCTTTCTCAAGATAAAAAAATAGAAAATGTGCTGAGCGTGCAGCCCAGGGGTAGGACACTTGCAAAGTATGTGTGAGGCCCTCAGTTCAACCTCCAAATGCTGCAAACAAACCAACAAACAAAAACAAAAAAACTCACTAAGATGTTATTAATATAGAATGAATACTCATATGAATTTGTTCACGTATTTTTACACCCTTTATCTTTAAGAAGTTCCCATGTTCACAGTCAAATTAAGCCAAAGTTTTATGTTCCTTTGGGATAAGTAGTTGAGGAAATGTGATTTTAAAATCCTTAAAAGGGCTGAGGGTATGGCTCAGTGGTAGAGCACTTACCTAGCATGAATTAAGCTCTGGGTTTGGTCCCCAGCAGAGGCGGAAAAAAAAAAAAAACAATCACTGCCAATGTTTTGCAATCTCTTTGGTTTGTGGCCTAGACATGGTCGGCATTTCCTGCAGGAAAGTTAAAAGCCTGCAGTCTGACACATGGTGTGACTATGGGCCACCAAAGCAGTTACTAGAATGACTCAGAAAATCAGGCACAGAAGATGGCTTCATCTGGAGTGGTCTGACTTGACTTCACCAGGATTCTATTCTCAACCACTTTGTAGATCTTAATTAAATTTCTGACTGGAAATCCATTTTCTGTTAGGACTCTTCGGTACTCCTTTGAAAGGACTAGAAGCATTCTGGCTAGAACAAATGCAAGGTAAGAATCACATCCATGAAGCAAGCGGGTCAGCTGCACTGTGGGTGAAAAGCAGGGCTTGGCAGGGGCTGCAGTTTCCATACCCGGCTCAAGCCTGGCATCAGGGCAAGGGTTGGAAACAAAGAAGGTCTTTGAAGGTGGAAGGGAGTTCATCTCTGAGGACAAAGAAACGTTTGGCAAATAGTGTGAGCTGGTGCTTTCCAGAAATAAATCCTTCTGAAATTCTAGGACTGGGAACCTAGGTGTAAAAGCCTTCCAAATCCATAGATTCTGCATCTATGGATTCAGTTAACTGCAGGTAGTATACTAAGTAACTAGGTGTAGAGCGGTTGTGTGTGTACAGAACATGTAGATTTTCTTCCTTATCATTACGGTAGTTCCTAGGCAATATAGTACAGCAACCATCTACGGAGTTTTACATTGCATCAGACACTATAAGCAATCTAGTTGTTGCCCTTTGGTACCATGAAGTCAAATCCGACTCATAGTGACCCTGAATACAACAGAACGAAACATCATCAAAGCAATCTAGAGAAGAGTTAAAGTCTAGAGAGGAGTAACAGTGTGTAAGAGGATTGTGTAGGCTATGCTACACAAATGACATAAAGGATTTAGGCTTCTCAGGATTTGGGTGTCCAGGGGGGAGTGTTGCAATCAATCCCCATGGGCAGGAGCCACTGTAAATGGTATGATAGGAACCTGCCCTGTCCCTGGGCTCTTAGAGAGGTCCGCCTGGCTCAGTACGTACGCAAAGATGCAAAATGGGGTACTTCCCACTTCCACTCTGACCTCACGTGGGTGCCCTCCCCATCTTCCTTGTTTCAAACTGAAAATGAAAACAGGATGGAGAGGGGTGTGAAGAATCCCAGGTGGCGATGTCCTTGCACACATCTTATCTACTGTGATCTTTCATGGCACAGAGTATCCTTTGGCCATTCCCAGGCCTACCAGCCATTGCAAGGAAAGGCACCGGGTACCTTTCCGTATTTGTGAATTTCTTTTTCTTCTTGTTTCTGCAGAGAGGCCCTGTGACAGTTTATGTCTGTCTGTGGGTTTGATCCACCAACTCCTCCAGCCTGGCTGTTAATAGAAACAGATTCCTACAGTGACACAAAGCTTTTAACCACGACAGCATGTGGATCAAGAGAAAAGCTATAAATACAAACGTATACGCTGTGATTTTTCCTCGGTTCCTTCTTATCTCTAAACTGCACAGAGAGAGATTGGGCAGAACTCAAGTCTTATCCATGAGCGAAGACAGCAGCACAAAAGCAAGATAGGTATTGTTTACTTACTAAAGAAAGTAGATGGCTCTATGCACATCCTTAGGCCTTTGTGACTGGTCTGAGCTGTACACAAGCTTTGTAACCAGGCTGAGCTCTTCCAACAGAATGCATTTTTCTCTGATAATCTTCAACCCTGACTTCTTAGGGTTGCCACAATTAGCAAATAAAAGTACAGGCCACTTCTGTATTACGTGGAATGCACCTACACTAAAATGGTATCTGTCATTCATTTGAAACTCAAATTTAACTGGGCACCCTGTAAATTGTCTGGTCACCTCAACAGCTTATTTTGATGTCTTCTTGCACTGCCATTGTTCATTGCTTGTTCAGGGTCACGTTTGGTTTTACGAGTCCGTAAACTCTTGAGAAACTTCTATTCTCTCTTACCACCTATTTCCAAGCCAAACTTGTAGTACGGCTGAATTAACATAAAATTAATTTGGCGTAACATGGGTTATTTCGAATCACTCGACACAACAAACTTGACATTAACAAGAATAGTAGAGGATCCAGCCCACAGGATCCAAGGGTGTGTAAGTGTGATCCATTGCCTAGGTATCTGATCCCAAAAATGATCTGTAAGTGATGTCTATTTTTTTAAATCATCAAGAGAAGCATTGAGTTTGAAGTAGGCACAATTCAACAAAAATACAATCTGAACTTCACATGCTCAAAATTTTCTAGTAGCCAACTTTAAAAGGTGAAAAAAGAAATAGACAAAATTCATTTAAATTATGTGTTTAGTTCAATCACCCCAAGTATTGTCATTGTAACATGGAATCAAAATAAAGAAATTATTGATGAAATATTTTAATAGTTTTAACACAGAGTCTTCAAAGTGCTACATTTCATCAGAAATACTTAATGTGCATGGATTTCATAAAATCCATCATTAAAAAAACAGGCTCACAAGCGGTGCACATTGGCGCACGCCTGTGATCCCAGTGACTTGGGAGACAGAGGCAGGAAGATCGCAAGTTTGAGACCAGAGGCAGTCTGCGTAATTTCAAAAGTGAAACAATGGGCTAGGCGTGCAGCTCAGTGGTCCAGCACTTGCAAAGCATGCAAGAGCGAGGCCCTGGGTTCAAGCCCCAGTACTGAAAAAAATAAAATCAAATAAAAAATAAGCTCACATACTCATTATATTAAACATACTTAAAAGATTTTCAACAACTCGGCTTGGGAGGCGGAGGCAGGAGGATCGCATGTTGAAGACCAGAGGCAGTCTGTGTAACTTAGCGAGACCCTGTCTTTAAAAGTAAGAAAATGGGCTGAGGGTAGAGCTCAGTGGTCCAGCACTTGCAGAGCGTGCAGGCGGGAGGCCCTGGGTTCAACCCCCAGTACCACAAAAAAAAAAAAAAGGTTTTCAATAACTGAACTGAATCTTGGTGTTTCGCATTCCTATTTAAACTAATTAACATTAAATTACAAAATTAAATTCCTTATTTCCAACTATCAGCAGCTCAAGTACCAATAGCCACAATGCAGCCCTAGATAGTCTCTGAGCTTCTAAAATCCTCCTAACCCAACCAAACAAGCCAAATGAACCACATCTACAACCAGTCTCTCCCCAGGGGCTAGAATCCACACAGCACTCTAACTCCACAGGCCTAATGATGTAGTTCTCTTCTGTGAAGTCTTCTGTTTGATTGTTTGGGGTTTTTTTGTTTGTTTGTTTTCACATTTGTTTTCTTTTCCCCATTTCTCCGATTTTTCAGGTTGCTTGGTGGGTGATATTTTAATCAATCAGAGAAGCCCATTCCACCCTAAAGACGTGATTGCATCCTCAGGCCTCGGAAACCATCTGAACCAGTCTGACAACGAGAAGGCCAGAGCCTCCCCCGCAGTCCAAACAGTTTGTGGACTATGTCTAAATAGTCTGATGTACTAACCACAACTGAGGAATTTATTAGAGCCTTAAAGTACTGTAAGAAAAATGTTGTCATTCAGAGGCTCGGGGAAGGAGGGGCATCTTCCTCAAGCCAGACGCTGGGGCTCTGGCAAGACTCCAGGCGAAGTGTCAGGATCTCGGGATCAAAAGGTGATGGAGAGGCATCTGACAGAGGAACACAGCTCAGACGGCTGTGCCTTTCCCTCCAGCGGGGCAATCTGGTGCAGCGCTTTGAGCAACTCCGCAGCCAGCTCCGGGGCCCCGCAGGAGAAGCTGGGCGGATTCCTGGAAGTTAGAAATAACGGAGTTGAGCCCTTGTCTGCAGTTCCCTGGGCCTAGCTGCGTCCTTTTTCATTGCTTCTACCCCAAACAGGACATTGTAAACAGTAGCTGGGGCCTCCTAATGCAAGTCAGTTTACACCTTAGGCTGATACCCATGTTCAAATAATCAAATAAGAAAAACAAACAAAAGATAGCTTTCAAATGAGTACTCACATAGAAACATTTGCAAAGTGTTACACACATGTGAATATATTACTCGCCCAAATCCACACATGTATAATGTCTTATTCATTTCACTTGATGTCTTATGCAAATATGTCTTTAAAAATTTCTTTGCACTTGATTCATTTCCCAAAGCATTAATATGTTTTCACTTTTTATTTCCTGATACCTTATACATAAAGGAGGCAGGGGAACTGAGGCAAAGAGAAGAGACAAAGTTTCTTAATTCTCTCCTTCACACCCAGGAAAGATGGTAGTCTCATGACAGGAAACACATTTGTTTGGTAATTCAATCAACATGCATTGAGCACTTTGCATGTGTGGGATATCGGCAGTACAAAAAGATGAGAGATGGTTTCTAATTATAGAAATTCCAGCTGTACCATTTGTGGATTGTGTGACCTAAGGCCAATGGTCTTTATTTTCTAAAGCTCAGTTGCCTCAATTTTAAAAAGAAGATGATAGCAAGAAAGCGATAAAGGAGAAAATGTGCCTGTTATAAGTAAATGGTGTCTCTGTTTTAATTGATATGATTAAAGATGAATTATCACTGCCTAACTACCAAGTCGACTGTTTTTTATTTTGCCAATTTAGATTGCCAAAAATATGCTATCCTACCTAGGTCACAGTTGTTTAGATTTGAAAAGGATTATTAATTGTCTGGCTCATCTTGTTGTCCTTTGGAGGCTCCATGGCCTGAATTTCTTGGCCTCAATCAATAGCTGCTCTCATAGGGATAAAGACAGGTCTATACACCCAAGGGCTGGGATTTAGCTCAGTTGGTAGAGTGCTGTGCTGCAGTCTCTGAGGTCCCGAGTTCAATCCCCAGTACCACAAAAAATGGGAGAAGGGCCTGGCAATCCACTCCCAAGGCAATCCTGAAACAGCCATTGAAAACCCTATGAGGGTTGCTGTGAGTCAGATACCGACTCGATGGCACCTAACAACAACTTTCTCTACCTCTTCATTTTCAAAATGTACTCTTTTATCATGGTTTTCACATTCTAAGGCAATAAAAAAATGTGAAAACCTTTAGCAATTGCTTGTTCTTGGTTTTCATTGAAATATACATTATATATATAAACACACATATATACATATACATATCTACAATACACACACACACACACACACACACACACACATCTATGTATATATAATGATTTTATTTATCATGTTGTTGATGTTAGGTAACTTCGAGTTGGGTCCGACTCAGGGCGACTCTCACAGGTTTTTCAATGGATGATAGTTTTTCGGGATTGTTTTGGGAGTGGACTGCCACATCCTTCTCCTATTTTTGCAGGGCTGAGGTTTACAGGCATGCTTAAATTTGCCACAGTGCCCAGCATCTATTATTCTTTTTCTTATCATTTTTCCTAAGGATAAGACTGGACAAGAGTTAGGTACGTAATTGACTTTATAAAATCAACTTTTGGTTTTATTTATAGTTTTCAATGGATTTTTTCATATATCATTACTTTGTTTTTTATCCCTATTAATTTACTTCTCTTCACCTGCAGCTGTACCACTGTGGCTTCTAATCCTGTCAGATCTCAGAAGCTAAGCAGGGTCAGGCCTGGTTAGTCCTTGGATGGGAGACCGCCTGGGAACATCAGATGCTGTAGGCTTGGGAGGAAGACCCAGCAACCCACTCCCCAAAAAACCAACAATCTGCCATTGAAAACCCTACGAATAGCAGAGAAACAATAACAATACTGTTTCACCTGTTGTACTCAGAGTCACTATGAGTTGGATATTGACTCCATGGCACTTAACAACAACAACAATTTACTTCTCTAATTTTCTTTAGGTTTCTTTTTATTTTCTTTTATAAAAGAGATAAAATTTTCACACCATCCAGTTTACCCAACTAAAGGGTAGAATTCAGTGCTTTTAAAATATATATTCACAGATATATAACCTTCACCAGAGCAGATTTTAGAATGTTTTCATCTCCTTAGAAAGAAACCCTGCAACATTTAGTTATAACTTCTAAACTTCTATTATCTGTCGTACTTATTGTTGTTTTTAGGTGCCCTTGAGTCAGGTCTGACTCATAGTGACCCTATGTACAACAGAACAAAACACTCCCTGACACGGTGCCAGGAACAGGATCTTTTTTACGTTTAAACCCATCGTTGCATCCACTGTATCAATCCATCTAGTTGAGGGTCTTTTTCATTGACCTGCCACTCTCCCAAACATGAGGTCCTTCTCTAGGGATTGGGCCCTCTTGACATGTCCAAAATATGTCAGATGCAGTCTAGTCATCCTTGCTACCAAGTAGCACTCTGGTTGCACTTCTTCTAGGACAGATCTGTTGGTTCTTTTGGCAGAACATGGTATACTCAATATTCATCCTCAGCACCATAATTCAAAAGCATCAATTCTCCTGTTTCCCTTATTGAACATCCAGCTATCACAAGTATATGATACAAGTAAAAATACTATGGCATGAGTCAAGGGACCTTCATCTTCAATGTGACATCTTTACTTTTCAGCACTTTACAAAGGTCTTTTACAACAGCGTTTCTCAAAGCAATGTATCTTTTGATTTCTTGACTTCTGCTTTGATGGGTATTGATTGTAGAACCAAGTAAAGCAAAACTTTGAACAACCTCAATCTTTTTTCCATTTATCATGAAGTTGCTCACTGACCCAGTGGCAAGGATTTTTGTTTTCTTGATGTTGAGGCATAATCCATACTGAAGGCTGTGTTCATTGATCTTAATCAGTAAATGTTTCAAGTCCTTTTCAGTTTCAGCAAACAGAGTTGTGTCATCTGCATAACACACGTTAATGAGTTTTCCTCCAATCCTGATGTTGCGCTCTTCTTCATAAAGTCCAGCTTCTTGGATTATTTGCTCAGCATAGAGATTGAAGAAGTGTATTGAAAAGATACAGCCCTGACGCACACCTTTCTTGACTTTAAACCAGTCAATGCTTCCTTTCTCTGCTACCCCTAAGAAAACATTAATTTACTCTGTAAATTTGCCTAATTCTGGACATTGAATGTAAATGGACTCATATGTCTTTCGTGGCTGGGTGCTTTCATTATACATAATATTTTCTAAGTTCATCTATAGTGTAGCATGTATCAATATGCCATTTCTTTTTCTGGTCAAATAGTATTCCATTATAGGAACATCTATTTGTTTATCCATCTATCAGATGATGGACGTTTAGACTGTTGAGATTGTTGTGACTTTTATGGCTATTATAAACACTTCTGTACAAGTTTTTACGTGGATAGATATTACAAGTTGTCTTGGATACATATAAGGAGTAGATAGCTGGGTCATATGTTTCACCATTTGAGAAACTATGAGAACGTTTTCCAAAGTGGCTGTTCCCTTTTGCATTCCCACCAGCAATATATAATGGTTCAGATTTCTCCACAGCCTTGCCAGTACTTATTATTATCTGGCTTTATGATTCTAGTTATCTTGTTGTTGTTGCTGTTAGGTGCCATCGAGTCAATATCCGACTCATAGCCACCCTCTGTACAACAGGGGAAACACTATTGTCAGTGCTTCTCTGCTGTTCATAGGGTTTTCGATGGCAGATTGATTTTTGGGAGGGGGTTGCCAGGTCTTTCCCCCAAGCCTACAGCTTCTGGTGTTCCCAGGCGGTCTCCCATCCAGGTACTAACCAGGCTCGACCCTGCTTAGCTTCCTATCTGAGGGGATCGGATGCCACAGGGTTATGGCTGCAGGCCTAGTTATCTTAATTAAATGTGTCTCATTGTGGTTTTGATTTTCATTTCCCTTGTGAATAACAATGGTAAACATTTTCTCATGTGCTTGTTGGCCATTTGCATATCTTCTTTAGAGAAATGTGTGATCTATTCCTTGCTCACTTAAAAAAATGTATTACCTGTCCTTTATCATAGAGTTTTAGGATTCTTTATATATTCTACAAACAAGTCCCTATCAAATATATTATTTGCACACATTTTCTCCTATTCTCCAGATTGTCTGCCACTTTCTTAATAATTTCCTTGGATTTAAAAATTTTGATGAAGTTCCATTTATTTATGTTTTCTTTTGCTGCTCATGCTTTTGATGTATTTAGAAATCTATTGCCAAAATCATGAAAATTTACCCCACACTTTCTTCTAAGAGTTTTATAATCTTGTCTGGTACATTTAAGCTGTTGTTCCATACAAGAGATAATGGTCTAAATTTATTCTTTAGCATGTTGCCATTCAGTTCTCCCAGCACCATTTTTTTATATCTTTTTTTTTTTTTTTTTTTTCTGCTGTACTGGTGGTTGAACCCAGGGCCTCACACTTGCATGCTTTATAAGTGCTGGACCACTGATCTGCACTCACAGCCCATTTTTTATTTTATTTTATTTTTTATTTTTGCCTTTTGAAACAGGGTCTCACTAAATTACACAGACTGCCTTTAGGCTCGAACTTGTGATCATCCTGCCTCTGCCTCCCGTGTCACTGAGATTACAGGAGTGTGCCACTGTGCCCCGCTCCCAGCACCATTTATTGAAAAGACTCTT
>VMDO01010349.1:0-72034 GCA_007922755.1 Pedetes capensis
GCAAGTGTTTCAATCTGTTGTACATAGGGTCGTTATGAGTTGAACTCGACTCGACGGCACCTAACAACAACTGGCACAAAAATAGGCTTGAAGACCAATGGAACAGAAGCAAAGACCCAGAGATACTCCCACACAACTATAGCCACCTGATCTTTGACAAAGGGCATAAGGACATTCAATGGAGAAACAATGGTCTCTTCAACAAATTGTTCTGGGAAAATTGGATATCCATTTTCAAAAAACTGAAAATAGGCCATACATCTCAATTTACACAATAGTCAATTCAAAGTGGATAACAGACTTCAACATAAAACCGGAAACTACCACAAGAGAAGATAGGAAACACACTCCAACACATACGTATAGGAAAGTCCTTCCTTAATAAGATTCCAATTGCCCAGGAAATAGCACCAAGAAATAATAAATGGGATTACATGAAATGAAAAAGCTGCTTACAGCAAAGGAAACAAGCAACAGTTAAGGGACAGCATACAGGATTGGAAACAATCTTTGCACACATCAGACAGAGGACTAATTTCAAGAATGTACAAAGAACTTAAGAAAGCAAATACCAAGATAATAAATAACCCAGGCAGTTCTCTAAGGAAGAAGGTCAAAGGGCCAAGAAACGTGAAAAAATGCTCACTATCCCTAGCCATTAGGGAAATGAAAATCAAAACAACTCTGAGATTCCACCTAACTCCAGTAAGAATGGTGAAGATCAACAAAACAAATAATAACAAATGCTGGTGAGGATGTGGAGAAAAGGGAACCCTTTTACATTGCTGGTGGGTGTTTAGTAGGTCAACCACTTTGGAAATCAATATGGAGGTTCCTTAGAAAACTAAGAATAGAACTACCATACAACCCACTTATGCCACTCCTGGGAGTATACTCAAAGGATGATAAGTCATCATACCACAGGAACACCTGTATTTCCATATTTAATGAAACACTCTTCACAATCACAAGGGTAAGGAGTCAACCAAGATGTCCTTCAACAGAGGAATGGATAAAAAAGTTGTGGCATATAAACACAATGGAATATTAGTCAGCAATGAAAAAGAATGAAACGTCATTTGCAGCAAAATGGATGGAAGTGGAGAATATCATCCTAAGTGAACAAATCCAGGCCCCAAAAGAGAACACACATATGTTCTCATTCATATCTAGGAGCTAAACAAACTTGAAGAAAAAAATCTATAAATACATGTTGTTGTTGTTGTTGTTACGTGCCGTCGAGTCAGTATTCTACTCATAACGACCCTCATAGGGTTTTCAATGGCAACTGTTTTCGGGATTGCCTTGGGAGTGGATTGCCAGGCCCTTCTCCCATTTTTGCGGTGCTGGGAATTGAACTCCAGACCTCAGAGACTGCAGCGCAGCATTCTACCAACTGAGCTAAATCCCAGCCCGCATATATATATATATATATATGAAATCAGGCTTATCTAAGAAGGGATAATATAAGTAGAGTAGAAAGAAGCAAGGAAGGGTCTAGTGGAGTGGAGCAAAGACTGTGGAAGTGGCTAAGGGGAAGCAAAATAATGCAGAGGGTTAAAAAGTGGGAGAAGACAGTCTCAAGTTGCATGACACAATTCCACGAATACATGGGATAAAACAGGAATATTATGCATAATTGCCTACAATTGTTACCACATGTTAATCAAATGGTTTCATATATTATGTAAGTCAATATTAAGAATAACCAAAAAGGATATAACAGATGCACAATGGAAATAACAAAAACCTTACTACTGTGTATCCCACTAATATTTATTAATTAAAAAAAAAGAAAAGGAACAAAAATAAAAATTTCCTATTAAAACAGAAAAACTCTTTTGAATGCCAAGGCAATGATCAAAATTACAAAATAAAAAGTCAACCAGAAAAAAATAGGATAATCAATAGATTGACAAACTTGGGGAACCATTTTCTTTACATATGAAGACTTTAACAAATCAATAAGGAAAATACTAAGACCTCCAGAAGAAAAACACATACACAGCTAAAGGTACTTTTAATGATCAAAATTAGCAAAAACCAAGAGAAAATTTTCAATAGAAACCCAAAGTTGCAGAGGGGACAAGTCCCGGATCTGTCTCATACAGTTATGTGGGTTGTTCCATAGAATAAAGATCAACCACCCAGATTTGCCTGGGGCTGTCCTACTTTTAGAACTGAAAATCCAATGTGTCCTAAGTCCCAAACAAACTGGGCAATGGCTATACAAATTAAGTGGGTCATTCACATAGACAGCTCTGGCAATAAGGTAGGTGGAAGTGTTAACTGATTATAAGCCTTTCAGAAAGCAATTTGCATATCTCTAACAAGATCCTCAAAGGACCCATACATACCTAAATATTCCTACATCTAGAAATCTGCCCTAAGAAAATAAACTGGAATTAAGAGATAGCATTGTATTATGAAGTACACTGTACAAAACCCATAAAAATATGCATAAAAATAATCCATGTATAAACATATCCAAAATATTGGCAACTTTTAAATGTCTTATGGATTTTCTACCACAAATATATATTAACTACAGCCAGAAGCAGTGACACACACCTTTGATCCCAGCGATTCAAGGTAAAGGCAGGAGGATTGCAAGTTCAAGGCAAGAGGCAGCCTGTATAACCTATTGAGACCCTGTATCAAAATACAAAGTAAAAACATGGGCTAGGGGTATGGCTCAGTGGTTGAGTGCTTGCTCAACTCCCCAGTACCACATAAAAAAATTAACTAGATATAATGCATAATATGTTACTTATAATGACTATGTTGATTATAAATTTAAAAAGCACACATAAAACAAAGTTTATTTATAAGTCCAAAATAAATCTCAGCCATTAGTGGAATGATGCTTTGAATTAAATCTTAGTAGAAAACAAAGAGATGTCCATACTATTATTGACTTGTTTGAATCCATGTAAATATCTGGCAATAAGACATTACCTCTCCCACTGATGGAACTTGCAGACCAACCATATAGTTCTGAGGAGGGCCCATTGGGATGAATGCTTCAGGCACAGAGTAGGCAGCCTCCAATGTAACCTTTAGTAGATTGCTCCCTAAAACCTGGGATGTGGTCAGTAAGGGCTCTGTCACAAATACCTTAACTTCAAGACTGCATTGCTGTAAAAGAACAAAATTATACAGCATTTTGAAAATTGCCATAGGTCTTCTTTTTTTTTTTTTTCATTATCTCATACCACACTTCAAGATAAGATCAAGCTTGCCTATTTCCATACAGAGGACTGAAATAATTTTCTCTAGGACTCATGTGTTGGAGAAAGGGCCAAAAAGAGAATATTATTCCTAAACTAGATCACTTCCCACTCTGTCACAGTGAGATAAAATGCATATACAGATACATGTGGAAGAGGAACTGGATGATTCTATACTGAAATAGCAATACTAGTTGCATATAAATGAGATTGGGGTGCTTATTTATATTTTTGTTAGCCTGTATTTTATTATTTTTTGTAATTCAAATGTAGTGCTTTGTAATAAAATATTTTTCAAATATGTGTACATCCATATGTAGTCTGTGTATCTATAAGATTTTCACACAGAATATAATAAAAAGGTTTAAATATATATTGATTGGTACTTATATGCAAAGCATTTTACTATAACACTAGGGATATAAAGAAAGAACTTTTACATGATATAATCTATATTATAGTTCTATGATTTACGACAAATGTTAAAACTGATGCCTACACAAAACAGTCTGGTTGACAAGCACCAAAGAAGTGAATACTTATTGGGCTGAAAAGGAATACAGGATGATAATATCTGAGTTCACTTTTACAGAGTGAATAGTAATTTTCAACCTGGATAAGTAAAGGAAACAAAGAGAAAGTAATTCCAGATTAAAAGAACAGTTTAAGCAGAGTATAGTGGTGTATACCCATAATCCCAGGAAGGAGGGAGGTTGAGGCAGGAAGATGGCAAATTCAAGGACAGAGGAAAACTGCACATTTTCCTGAGACCCTATCTCAAAATAAAAAATAAAAAAAGGTCTGGGCATGGTGGCACATGCCTATAACCCCAGTGACTGGGAAGGCTGAGGCCAGAGGATCACAAGTTTGAGGCTCAAGGCAGCCTGTATAACTGTTCAAAACAAAAAGTAAAAAATGGGCTGGATGTGCAGCTTAAATGATAAAACATTCTGAAAGCATGCATGAGGCCATGGGCTCAATTTCGAAGTGCCATCAAAAAATTAATTAGTTAATTAATTTTTGAAAAGTGCAGGAGGTATAAATTAGCACTTGCCTAGCATTTGTAAATGCCTGCAGCGGTAGCCCTGTGGCATCTGATCCCGTCAGATCTCGGAAGCTAAGCAGGGTCGGGCCTGGTTAGTACCTGGGTGGGAGACCGCCTGGGAACACCAGAAGCTGTAGGCTTGGGAGAAGGACCTGGCAACCCCCTCCCAAAAATCAATCTGCCATTGAAAACCCTATGCACAGCAGAGAAGCACTGACAATAGTGTTTCCCCTGTTGTACAGAGGGCACTATGAGTCGGATACCAACTCGACAGCACCTAACAACAACAACAACAAGCATTTGTAAGGCCCTGGAGTCTGTAATTTAAAAAAAAGAAACAATTTATGTAAAAATAGGTTGAAATAGTATGATGTCTTCAGTCCAAGTGTAAGTAAGTAGTTCAGGATTCTAGAACATAAAAACACAAGGAAAGGAGTGGCAGGAGATGAGGTTGAATAAGTAGGGGGCTCTCATTATAAAGGATGTGGTATGTCTGCTACCTGTTAAGAAATCTGGGACTTCCCATGCATGCGGTGGATGAAACCATGAGCCACAGCATGCTAAGTATGAGAAAGGATATGATCAGATTCCCTTTTAAGTCACTATGCAAGCAGTGGGAAGGCTGAATTGGAGGGAGGCAAGGGCACATACAAGATTACTTGAAATGTTCCAAGTGACAGATGAGGCAATAAGGAATAGGAATAAAGCTAAGGAAAAAAAAAAAAAAAGAGTTTAAAGAAATGTAGGAGACAGAAAAGGCTAGATTTAGTGAAAGGTGGATTTGGAGGTTGGTTATACTTAAGATCTGAGGGAGCTGTCATGGATATAACTTAGGTTCTATGTCCTATAATTTCAAGGATGGGTGATACCATTAACCAAAATAACTAAAATAAAAGAAAGAATACGTTTTAGGGAAGATATTGAGGTCAGTTTTGGAATGTTGAATTTTAGGTGCCTATGAGGTATGGCTTAAGAGAAATACAGTAGGTAAGTTATATAAAAGTTTGATATTCTGGAATTCAAGAGAGGGGTCTGGACTGGAACTGCTGAATTGTGAAGTATTCAGTCAGAGGGCTATACTATTTAATCCATTGGCACACAGCTCAAGAAGCATTGCCATGATTAAAGCACTCCTACATCTACCCCTGGACAAAGTAACTAGCACTTGTTCTGTGCCCATGTGCCTCTCCCCACCATTTCATCACATTAGGTTATAGTCCATGATATGTAGATTGTGAGCTCTTAGATGGTAGGACTCTACCTTATTGATCTTTGTTTCCCAGAACCTACCACTATATGTGCTGTGAAAATAAGGTGTCCAATGAATTGGACTTAACTGAATTGGACCTTAATAGCAGACAGATTCATCAGATTGAGTGGTAGCTGAACTGTTAAAAGTTAAAAGTCTCTAATTCCATCCATTTTGCTGTGAATGACCTTATTTCATTTTTCTTGATTGCTGAGTAGTATTCCATTGTGTATATATACCATAGGTTTTTTTTTTCCATTCTTCTGTTGAAGGGCACTTTGGTTATAGAGAAAATTATTTTAAGTGAATGAACACGAGCTCAGAAAGAGAAACAACATATGTTCTCACTCATATGAGGGAGCTGATTCAAAATTATAAGAAGGAAAAATCCTATTCAAAGGTCAGATCATAATAAAAGGGGGGGAGATAAGAATGATGTCAATATAAATGGTCTAGAAAATGCATGTAATTGTTCTAACAAGATAAAAACAAAGACCACTACAGGAAAAGTTTCTATCTTAAACAAAACTGGAACCCAAGGACATATAGAAAAATACTACTAAGTAAAAGATAGAGAAGACTTAGATGGGAAACTTAGATGGGAAGGGTGGGAGGGGGAAGCATAGGGGAGGGTAAGGGGCAACCTATATGAATAATGTTTATCAAAATGCATATATGGAAATGTCACAATGAAAAGCATGTCAAAATGAATCACATTAAGATGTACATTAAAAATTTCCAATAAAAAAAGTTAAAAGTCTGATTACCTTAAAGCCTGGTCGAGGAGTTTCTAAGGGTGACCCCTGCACAGGGTGCAGTGGGACTGTCGTTTCAAATGAACTCTCTCCTGTAAAAAGGTGGCCAAGTTTAGCCAAAGAGGGAAGGGTTAAGTTAGTACTACTGCAGGAGAGAGAAATGTGCTCTATTTTCCTCAAATCTTTCAAATTCTTTGAGGCTAAGTTTTTTACTTCTCCAGAGGTAAGTTTGTGGACTTTGTTATTTTTGCTTTGGGGAAATCACATATCTGACCTTCCAGTAGAGGAAGAAGGTCCACCACAGCCTGACCAAGAATTAAGGTCTTCTCATCTTTCTGTTTCTTTTCCTTTGGTAAAACTTCAGTCACGGTTACTAGAAAAACCAAAGCACATAAAATGAAAACATTTCTAACTCATCCATCAGATAACCAAGTAAGCAAGGCACTGTTAAAAGAAATTTAAGAGAAATGAGTCTGCAGTACAGGTATAGCGCAGTGGTAGAATACTTGAGCAAAGCTTTGGGTTCGATCCCAAGGAACACCTTCCCCCCACAAAAGAAGTAAACTTGAAACCCAAGAAAGCACCAAAATCAGTGGCTTCTGGTGGAAAATACTCAACTGCCTCAGTGACTTTTGAGCTTTTTGTAACTTTATAATAAAAAATAGATTTTACATCATAATCATATACACAGATATGTACAAAAGTAACCGGTCTACATGACTATGATAACATGATATGACATGATAACAAAGTTTCTAAAGCATTAACTGTTATTACTTCAGAGCCATTAAGTGTTCTCTATTTTATTTGATAAAAGAAAAATTACTGCTGGATGAGGTGGCACATGCCAAAACAAAGGAAAGAAAAGGGAAATAGAGGAGAGGAAAGCAAGCAAGAGTAAAAGAAAAAAAAAAAGAAAAGAAAAGTTACTGATCATGATCCCCTTCAATTGATTTTAGGAATAACTAAAAACAAATCACAATCTGAAGTTTTAAAAACATTATTTTAGATCTTCCCATATTGCCTAGGGCTGGGGTTTAGCTCAGTTGGTAGAACACTTGCTCTGCACTCTCTGAGGACACAGGTTTGATCCCCAGCACTGCAAAAATAGGAGAAGGATGTGGCAGTCCACTCCTGAAAACATCCCAAAACAATCAGCCACTGAAAACCCTATGAGTGTTGCTATGAGTCGGACCCAACTCGGTGGCACCTGGTAACAAACAACATATTGCCTAGCACAGGGAGCAGTAGACCTTTGGAGTGATCCCAGAGAATACAAATCATGTACAAGGTTTCTCATGGCAGCATTACTCTATTTGTATACTTAATGATTACTATAAAAGTTTCAAATACACAAAAAGTAGACTAAGTATAATGAATATCCATAAATCCATCACCCAGATTTAACAATTGTTAAGCTGTCATATTTCCCTTAACATGACTTTGTTTGCTGAAATACTTTCACATTTGCTTTATTTGATGAAATAGTTTCAAGAAAATTACAAATACCATGACATCTTACTCCTAAATACTAAAGAAAACAAGCCCAAAAGATGACATTTTCCTATAAAATCATAATACTTTTATCACATTGAGCAAGTATGTGATTACTGTTGTTAGGTGCCCTTGGGTGGGTCTAACTCATACTATGGACAAGAGAACAAAACACTACCTGACACTGTGCCATGCCTGGCACTACTGTCAGTGCTTCTTTGATATTCATAGGGTTTTCACTGGATAATTGTTTCAGGGGTAGCCTGCAGGGTCCTTCTTCCTGGCCTACACCCCAGGTATTCCCAGGCAGTCTCCCATCCAAGTACTAACCAGGCCCGACCCTGATTAGCTTCTGAGATCTGATGCCAGGGTGGTATGGCTATAGACCAAGTATGTGATAATAACATTAAATGTAGTTCATTTTTTAGTTTTTGGCAGTACTTGGTGGTTGACACCAAGTCCTCACACATACTTTGCAAGGGCTCTACCATTGGGCTGCATCCCCAGCCCATTTTTTATTTTTTATCTTGAGACAGGGTCTCACTAAATTACCCAGTCTGCCTCTGGCCTTGAAACTGCAATTCTCCTGCCTTGGCCTCCCAAGTCGCTAGGATTATAGATGTGAGCTACCACATCCAGCTAAATATAGTTACTTAATTTGTCTAATGTCCATTCTATTTTTGACATTTCCCAATTATCCCCATATTTATTTTTGTAGCTAGTTTGTTCATACCAGGATCCAATCAAAGACTATATATTGCCTTTGGTTGTCATGTTCTTTTGTTTCTTTTAATTTAGAACAACCCATCCTTTCCACATACATATTCTCTTACATTGATTTGTTGAAGACATCAGGCCAGTAGTTAGATACAACATTACATCTTCTAGATTTATTTTTTTCCTTCATGGTATTTATTCCTTAATCCCTGCATTTCCTGTAAAGTTAGGTTCAGCCTTAGCATTTTCAGCAAAGATAAGTTTGATGTGACATATTAGTAGTGATAAAAAATACAGTGAATATTTAAATTTTTAAAAATTATTACAGTAAAAAACAACATTGCCATTAATCCCTCTCAAAATATTACTCCTGGCTTTGAACACACTCACCCCACCATTCTTGTCACTTTCTCAGCAGTTCAAGAAGTCCTCTTCTGGGAATGTCTTTAGGTGCACTGTCATGGCTGCCCCAATATTCTGAACCAATTAAAAACATTTACCTTTCATGGTCATTTTGACTTTGGGGAAGAGCCAGAAATTGCACAGTGCTAGATCCAGTAAATAAGGTGGATGAGGACACACCACAATGTTTTCATTTGACAGAAATTGCTATACCAGAAGTGATGTGTGACACAGAGCATTTTCGTGATGGATGATGAAACGAGACACTCATGAAAGAGGACTTCTAGAACTGCTTCAGCGAGTGGCAAGAGCAATGGGACAAGTGTGTTTGAAGCTAGGAGGAGTATTTTGAGGGGGATTAAAGACAATCTGCCTTTTATTATAATAATTTTTTAAAATTGAAGCATTCACATTTTTTGTTCATATCTTGTACTGGCCTATCTGGGTATGTCATTAAACTCCATGATCTTTGTAATCTTATAGATGAAAATGGCATCTAAGCATAATTTCTTAGTAAAGTGAGGCTGAAAATCTTTTCATATTTTTAAGGACCAGTTGTTTCCTTTTCCATGAATTTTTTATATCCCTTTCATGTGTTTTGTTTATTTTTCTGTTAGACTCTTGGTGCTAGTCTTATTGTTATATAGGATCTCTTTGAAGGAAAATTTGCCTTTTGTCTACAATTTTAAGTTGTACTCCAGTTTGTGGCTTATCTTGTATAGTTGCTTATATAAAATTTATCCCTCCTTTTCCTGTGGCTTCAATGGTTGTGAAATCCTTAAAAGGCTTTGTCACTCTATTTTTACTTATTTAATCCCACGATTTCTAATGGTATTCATTTTTATATACACATTTTATCTATGTGGAGTTTATTTGGGTATAATTTTGAGAATGGTTATATACAGTTATTTTCTCCCAGATAACTACCTAAGGGTACCACAGTATTGATTACATAATCCAACTTTCCCTCATTGGTTTGAACATATCATCTGAATCAAATGCTAATTTACTAGAATTGGTGACTATTATCTGGACTTTACAGTCAGTTTCAGTGGTCTGTATGCATAGTCACAGATCACTGTGTGCATCTGTACTATCATACAGAACTAATAACCCATATTACCATTTTTAAAAATAATTTCATGATCATTCTCACTCTAAAAATCTTTTTCTTCTATAAGAACTCCAGAATTTAAAAAAAAAATTATGTTGGCAGATTAATGGACATCACATTAAATTTATAGATAAACTTAAGGGGCAATGATATACTTTTTATTTTGAACATTCCTATATAAGAATATGGTATGCCTTTTTGTTCAAACCTTATGTCCCTCATTAGCATTTTCTTTACAGTTTGTTTCAGTCAGGATCCAAATAAGGTCTACATGCAGTTGATGTACTTTTTAAAAAGTACTGAGTCTTTTTTGCTCAGTAGGTCCTATCTCTTTAGAGTTTTCCCATTTTCATTTTTTTAAGAAATCGTCCATTAAGTTTTAAAAAGTAATGAGGGAATATAATTTTCAAAATTATATTCAATCTGTAGTTATAATGGGAGAAGGACCTGGCAATCCACTCCCAAGGCAATCCCGAAACAGTCAGCCATTGAAAACCCTATGAGGGTCGCTATGAGTCGGATACTGACTCAACGGCACCTAACAACAACAACAACAAGTTATGGTCCATTTTCTTCCTAAAATTGTTTGTGCCACTGCCTTCTCTTCTTTGTTTCAATCATGCCTGAGATTTGTCTATTTGTCATTCTTTTTAAGAAGCAGTTTATTGTTTTGTTGATCCTTTCTACTGCTTGTTTTCCAATTCATCATTTTTGTTTTTATCTTGACTACAAGATACTTTCTTTGGACTACTCTTACTTCTCTACTTTCTGGAGTTGAATGTTTGATTTGGAAGTTCTTGATCTTCTTATGTTTGTTAACAGCATCAATTTATTAAAGATAGACCTTAAAAAAACTGGGGTGAGGGTATAGATTTGTAGTAGAGTGTGTGCTTAGTATGCATGAGGCACTGGGTTTGATCTCCAGCACCACACACACACAAAAATTCAAATTTAATTTTTTTAACTATTTTTTGCATGTCTTCCTCTTTTATTATACACAGAACTCAAAAATTACATTATCTAGATCCTCTTTCACCATCTGAGACCATGCATTGTTTCTAAACTCTCAGAAAAAGGAACTTTTCTTTTATACACCTTTATTCTTGATGAAGTAGATGAAAGTTCTCTGCAGTCTGGCTCAAGAAGCCAGGGAGAAGATGGCAGACTCAATTCTGCAGGGGTAACCATAGTATCCAGAATGAATTTTTTTCTGTTCTCTCATAGCCTAATTTATGGGTCCATGCAGAGGAGGGAGTTTTAGCCACTTATAAATTTTTGTACTCTTTCCTCTTGAACAGATTATGTCCTTTCATTATAGCATTAAGCACTCAAGAAGTATTTAGCTTCATTACTATTCTCACTCCTATAAAGATGCTTTTTCCCCTTTAAAAACAGGTTTAATGGGGCTGGGGATTTAGCTCAGTAGTAGAGCTCTTGCCTTCCAAGGGCAAGGCCCAGAGTTCAGTCCTTAGCATAAAAAAAAAAAAAAAAAAAGATTTACCTTTTTAAATTAAGGTTTCTATTTTTTTTTAAATTTCTTTAACTTATTTTCTGTGGTGCTGGGGACTGAACTCTGGGTCTTATGAATACTAGGCAAGCACTGTGCCACTGAGATACATCCTCAGCCTTTAAATTAGGCATTTTACTTGGGGATAATGGTAGATTCCTATGTAATTGTGAGAAATAATATACAGCACTTCCTAGTACCTCAATTTTCCCAGTGGTAAATCTTGCAGAACTTTAGTAAAATATCAAAACCAGGATATTGATATTGATAAAGATACAGAACATTTCTATCACCACAGGGACCTCATGTTGCCTATTAGTACCACACTCATTTTACCTCAGTAAGTAGAGTGCTTTCTCTGTGCTCTGAGGCCCTGGGTTTGATCTCCAGCACCACAAAAACAGCAGAAGTAATGGCAGCCCACTCTCAAAATAATCAGCCATCGGAAACCCTATGAATAGCAGAGAAGCACTGACTTAGTGCCAGGCATAGCACAGTGCAGGGGACTGTTTCATTCTGTTGTACATAGGATCGCTGAGTCGACCCAACTCTATGGCACCTAACAATAGTTTCCCGTATACTTCTAACTCCTCCTTAACACTAGGCAACACTAATCCCTTCTCCATTTTACCATTCATTATTTTAAGAGTACTTTTTAAATGGAATCATAAAGGTTTTAAGATTTATGTAATCTTCCCACATCACACTACATCCTTTCTTCGGGGCACTGACTGTGGTTCTGTGCATACTTGGGCTGTCTGGGACTTTTTCTCTCCACCGGGAAATTGACATTGCTGACTTTCTGTCCCTGCCCTGCTCCTGGGCAAGGTGGGCCTACAAGACCATATTCACAGGTCCAGAGGTGCTAGGAGAAGGTGTGGCTGTGACTAAGGACTCTGGGCCCCATAACAGATGAGAAGCTGAGTTGGCAGCAGGGCCGTTTCAACACCAAAGGCCTTTCCGGGTCACTCAAGTGTGTGCCTTCCTAGCACTCTGAAGTCCCCAGAGCCCAGGGAGGCTGAGCACACATGACTGTGGAGGTGGCCACAGCAGGTCAGAGCTGCTACTGTTTCCCTTCCCTAGGACTTGGCATTTCTGAGGCCCTACGTTATGGCTTACCAGCACAAGCCATTCTTTGCCCCCATTCAAATGACTGAGCTGAGGCTCTTGCCAAACACCAAGAAGCAAGGTGGCTGCAGCCTGGCAGCACTGCGTCCTCTGCTCTGGCGCCCTCCAGAAGCCAACCGCTGGGGCCAGTGGACTGTTGAGTGGTAGCCAACCTAGACTCTGGCATTTTGGCTTTTTTGTCTGCAGTCCCCTTGCCCTACTTGAGGTTACTGTGCAGTTATAACCAGCATTTTATATTAGTGAGATAATTATCAGCAGTTGCCCTATAATATCTCCAGTATTAAAGTTTTTCATCCATTTCAAAAGTTGTTCTCATTGCCAACTGGCTGATCTAGGCTCCTGAGAAGTGTCTCTCCTCAAAGGAATTTTGCTCTTGAAAGGGCTCCCTGAAGCCCCAGCTGTCCTTGGCCTGATGCTTGCATTTTCTAGGCCACCTATCTGGATGGCCAAGAATCATGACAGACAAAATCCTCTGCTAGTTTCCACAGGTCAAGTTTCTGAGACCAGTTTTATTCCACGGCCCTTCTATGTTTTAGTGACTCCATTAGAAAAGCAAAAGCCATTTACAAAGGTTAGCAGGAGTTTTTCATTTTATCAACTATCTAACCAGGTTCATAGCCTCGTTGAGTGAAATCAAATCACTTCTGACTGGGCCCATAGAACTGCATTTCATTGCACTTCTAAATCCATGTTCAGCTTCCTCTGACCACTGAACACGTTGGCCAGGCTGGTAGGGATTGATGGAGGCCTTTTGGAGCAGAGGTTGACAGCCCTCAGGTGTGCAGGTTTCTACTTACCTGAGGAAAGGTCAGGGCTCTTGGTTTAGCAGATTTGTCTTGGCTGTGGGCTTGGTAAGAAATGGCCATCATTTACTGATTGTATTTGTTACATATTGTGTGATACTTGAAGAGATAATAGGGATCTACCAGCCCTTAATTAAAATCTAAGCTTTTTATTGCTTTTTTTCATCACCCTATCTCCTTCCTTCCACATTTTTCCTTGCATTGTGATGATGTAGTAGGCACATCTGTCACCCAGACAAAAAAGCCTCCTCTGACTATAACCTCTTATTAGTTGTGTATAATGAAAACTGCAAACTTTTTAAAAAGTAAAATGTGTATATACCTTGAAAAAAATTGGCTTCTTCACTCAGGATTCTCTAGAAATTCATTGAGGTTACTGTACAATGGTTTGTTCAATTGCTGAGTAATATTTCACAGTATGGATGTTTAATTCACAGAACGACATCTGGATTGTTTCCAGTTTTTAACTATAAAGCTGCCATAAACCTAAGTCTCCATTTTTCTGAAATAAATTGCAATGGAGTGCAATTGCTGAACAACATGGTAGCTGACACGTTCAGTTCTTTAAGAAATTACCAAACTGTTTTCCAGACTGGCTGAATCACTTGGCATTCCCACAGCAATGTGTGAGTGATCCAGATTCTTTACATCCCTGCCAGTATTTAGTGTTATATTTTTAATTTTAGCTATTCTGCTAGGTATGTAAAGATCTCTCTCTCTATGGTTTTGGTTTGCATTTCTTTAATGGCTAACAATATTGAATCATTTTTTCATGTGCTCACATGTCATCTGTATATGCTCTTTGGTGAATGTCTCTTCATGTCTTTTGCCTATTTTCTAACTGGGTGTTTTTTTTTTTTTAATCGTTGAGTTTTGCAGATTCTTTATATATTCTAGATACTAGTCCTTCATCACATTGTGTTTTGCAAATATCATACTTTCTTTCACTCTGTGGCCTGTTCTCCTAATAGTCTTTTGCAAAGCACAAAGGTTTTTTTTGTGGGGCGGGGAGGGGAGAGTACTTGGGAGTTGAACCCCAGGCCTCATGCAGGTGTTTGCAAAAGCTTAATCACTGAGCTATACCCCCAACCCTTTTTCTTTTTTGTATTTTGAGACAGGGTCTTGCTAAATTACACAGGCTGCCTCTGGCCTCAAACTTAGAGTCCTCCTGCTTCCACCTCCCAAACTGCTGGGATTAAAGGCATGTCCCATCATGTCCAGCTAAAGCAAAGGCTTTTAATTTTGACAATGTTCAATTCATCAAGTTATTTTTTTCTCTTTATGAATCATGCTTTGGTCTTCAGTCTAATAGCTCCTTGTCTTGCCTTAGATCCTGAAGATTTTCTCCTTTTTTCTTGAAGTTTTGTAGCTTTAAACTGGGAATTGTGGTGCACACCTTTAATCCTAGCAACTTAAGAAGCTGCGCCAGGAAGATCATAGGTTCAATGTCTGAGGCAGTAGGCACAATTTAGAGAGAACCAGTCTCAAAATAAAAAATAAAAAATGGACTGGAGCTGCAGCCCAGTGGTAGAGCACTTGCAATGTATGTTTGAGGCCCTCAGTGCAACCCCCTAGTTCTGAAAAAAAATTTTTTTTGTAGCCTCATTTTACATTTAACTCTGTGATCTAAGTTAATTATTGTGTAAAGTGTAAGACAAGTACAGGTTCATTTAATTATGGATGTTCCATTGCTCAAGCACTCTTTATTGAAAGGCTATATTTCCTCCAATGAATTGGGTGTGTACTTTTGTAAAAAAAAAATCAGTTGGACATATTTGGATGGATCTATTTGTGGACTTTCTGTTTCATTTTATTGACACATGTATCTATTCCTCCAACAATACTACACAGTTTAGAATCCTATAGTTATATAAGTCTTGAAATCAAGAAACTGATTCTTTCTATTTAACTGTTTTCCAAAACTGTTTTAGACATTTCATTTCTTCTGCCTTTCCATATAAATTTAAGAATTATCTTGTCTGTATCTACAAAAATCTTGCTGGAACTTTGAAAAAAATTATATTCAACCTCTATATCTGGGGAGAATTAACACCTTCACTATGGTGAGTCTTTCAATTCGTGGGTATAGCATGTCTCCTCATTTATGTAGATCTTCTATGATTTGTTCATTAGCAATATCTAATTTTCAGCATATAAATTCTATATGTTTTTCAAAGATTACACTATTTCATTTTTAAAGGAATTATAAATGGCATTGTATTTTTAATATTGATATCAATGTATTATAACTCTATATAGATTGATTTTTATATATTATCTTTTATCCTGTGACCTTACTTAATTCACTTTTTATTTTTACAAGTGCTGTTGTTGTTGTTGTTAGGTGCCGTCGAGTCCTATCCAACTCATAGCGACCCTCATAGGGTTTTCAATGGCAGACTGTTTTGGGATTGCCTTGGGAGTGGATTGCCAGGCCCTTCTCCCATTTTTGTGGTGCTGGGAATTGAACTCGGGACCTCAGAGACTGCAGCACAGTGCTCTACCAACTGAGCTAAATCCCAGCCCACAAGTGCTGTAGGTTCCTTGATATTTTCTACATGGATCATCATGTCATCTGCAAATAGGAGCAGCTCTTATTTTTTTTTTTTTCAGATTTGTGTGCCTTTTATCATATATTCTCAAATCTAATCTGTACCCTTTCATCAGTTTTGTTGTTGTTGTTGTTAGGTGCCATTGAGTCAGGTCCAACAGTTTTAGAGGGCTACAAAATGCAGATTAGAATTATGTGCAAATTGGATTTGTAATAAAGAGCTTTTCATAGTATTTCCTTATTATCCTTTTAATATCTATAATGTGTAGTGTTATTCTGTATCATTCCTAATATTGGTAATATATGTCTTTTCTTTGTCAGTCTTCCCAGAGGTTTGTCAATTTAATATTTCCAAATAGCCAGCTGTTTACTTGGTTTTTCTCTATTGTTTATTCTTTCATTGATTTCTATATTATTTTCTCCCTCCTGCTTACTGTGGGTTTATTTTGTTCTTATTTTTCTAGGTTCTTGAAAAGGGAGCTTAGATTACTGATTTGAGACTTTTACTTTATTCTAGTATACTCATTTATTACTACAAATGTTCTCAGCACTGCTTTAGCCATCTCCCACAGATTGATACGTTGTATTTTCATTTCCATTCAATGTATTGTATTCTGTTTCCTATGAGACTTCCTCTTTGACCCATGGACTACTTAGATGTGTGTCTTGTAGCATCTAGGTACTTACTTTCCTGCTATATGGGTATTATTGATGTTCATTTTGATATTTTTGCTATCAGAGAACACATTCTGTATAAATTCATTTAAATTTGTTGAGGCTTATTTTATTACCCAGGACATGGCTTTGGTATATGGTCTGTGGGCTTTTGAAAACAATGTGTATCTACCACTACTGACAATTCTATAAATATTGATTAGATCTTTTTGGTTGATGGCACTATTTTTTCTATATCCTTGCTGATTTGGAGTCATTATTCTATTAATTACTGAGATAAGTGTTTAAGTCCTCAAGTATAGTGAGTATAAGTCCTCAAGTATAGGTTGTCTATTTCTCTTTTCAGTTCACATACTTTGCATCTGTTGCATTGTGCACACATTTAAGACTGCTGTATCTTCTTGGTGGATTGACCATTTTGTCGTTGTATAATGAACTCTTCCATCTGAGTATTCTTGCTCTCTATTATACTTTATCTAACATAATCACTTCTGTTTTCCTTTATTAATGTGTGCAAGGCATATCTTTTTCCATTCTTCAAATTTTAATCTGACTACATGGTCATATTTTGAATTTTATTTAGAGGGCAGCCCATGTTTTTAATCTACTCTGTAATAAGTAGCTCTTGAAATATTTAATATAATTACAAATATATTAGGACTTAAAACTGCTGTGGTTTACTTCTGTGTTTGTCCTATTTTTCTTTTACATTCTTTAGTGCTAGGGATCAAGCCAAGGGGCTCATATATGCTAAGCACATGCTAACACTGAGCCATACCCCCACCTCTGCCCCATTTTTCATTGTTGTCTTTCTTCTGCTTTCTTGTAGGTTACTTGAACATTTTTTAGAATTGCACTTTTATTTATCTATAATGCTTTCAAGTGCATCTCTTCATATAGTTTTTCAGTTGCTGGTCTACATATTATATATACATTATTTGATATAGTCTACCAGTGTCATTAGTTAGAATGTAGTACAGATATCCTACTTTTCTTAATGTCCCTTTGTCCTTTCCCCATTTATAAATCCCTTAAATTCTCTACATACATTTAAAAGCACATCAAACAATGTTATACTTTCTCCCAACTGTCAAAACAATTTAGAAAACTCAAAATAAAAAGTTTACTTCATTAATTCAAATTTTTGCTTACCACATTTTTCTTTTCTTTTCTAGTGTTTCAAAGTTTGTACCCTGGAACACCATTTCTTTTCTGTTTAGAGAATTTACTTTAGCTATTCTTTTCTGATATTTTTTGGTAAACCTGATGGTGACAAATTTCTCGGTTTCCTTCCATCCAAGGTGTCTCAGCCTCCTCTTCTCACCTGAAGGATATTTTCTCTGGGTACAGGCTTCTAGGAAAATAGTTGTTTTATCTTTTTGAAAATATTTTGTTACTTCCTTCTGACTTCCAAGTTTTCTAATGAATAACTGATATTCTAATTATTTTCCTCTGGTTGTGTTCTAGGTTTTTCCATGCCTGTAGCTTCCTGAAGTTTAATTGTAATATTTCCTACCATAGATTTCTATCCTGTTAAGGGTTCACTCAGCTCCTTGAACCTTTAGATTTATGCTTCTTACTAAATTTTGAGAAGTTTTCAGGCATTATTTTGTATGAATCCTTTTTCAATTCTAGCCTTTTCCCTCTCTTTCTGAGACCCCAATGACACTAATATTAGATATTTTGTTATAATCCCACAGGTCCCTGAGTTCATTAATACAATTTTAGTCTTTTCCTATTGTTCAGACTGAATAATCTCTATTGTTCTATCTTCCAGTTTACTGATCCTTTCATTTCCATTCCACTGTTAAACTCATTCACTGAGCTTTTCATATCAGTTATTGTATTTTTTTCAGTTTTAATATTTCTATTTGGTTTTCCTTTTTACCTTCTATTTCTTTATTGAGATTTTTTATTTATTTGGTAAATCTAGTTTTTTTAATTTCTGTCCAGCATTTTTGTAATTTGTGTCCATTCAACCATTTTTATCATGGCTTCTTTAAAATCCTTGTCTTGGCCAGGTGCAGTGGCACATGCCTATATCCTAGTGACTCAGGAGCCACAGGCAGGAAGATCATAAGTTCAAACCAAAAGCCAGCCTGTTTAACTTACTGAAACCCTGTCTCAAAATAAAAAGTAAAAATGGAGTACAGCTCAGTGATAGAGCACTTCCAAAGCATTCATGAGGCCCGGGCTTAACCTCCTAGTACCACAATCAATCAATCAATCAAATCTTTGTCTCCTATGTTCATTATCTTGGTGTTAGCATCTACTGACTGTCATTGAAATTCAGTTTGAGAGTTTCCAGTTCTTAGGATGACATGATTTTCAGCTGAAGCCTGGACTTTTTCTATTATGTTATGAAATTCTGGATATTCAATTTCTGTTTTAGCTAGTTTTTCTGAAACTGTTCCAACAGGAGAACAAGGAGGAGCTGTCTCATTACCCACTCAGCCTCCACTGACACCTGAAGGAGACAGCTCCTTATTACTGCTGAGGGGATACTAGAGTTCTGGTTCCTTACCTGGTTCCCACTGATCATGCAGTACATTTGTACTCACTAGAACTAGACAATAATGAAAGTTCTGATCTCAGCTGGGTGCGGTGGCTCAGGCCTGTAACCCCAGCAGCTCAGGAGGCAAAGGCAGGAAGACCACAAGTTCGAGACCAGAGGCAGTCTGTGTAATTTAGTGAGACCCTGTCTCAAAAAGTTAAAAAATGAGCTGGGGGTGCAGCTCAGTGCTACAGCATTTGCAAAGCATGCAAGCGCGAGGCACTGGGTTCAACCCCCAAGTACCACAAAAAAAAGAAAAAGAAAATTCTGATCTCATACTAGGACTCCTCTAACATGACCTCAGTAAGTATTGGGGCTCTTGTTAATGACAGCTTGGGATAGAAGCCCAATATCCTCATGTGGTCCCAACTAACACCATTGGTTGGGGAGGAAGGGAAATCACTATCAGAAAGTATAAAATTCATGGCTCCTTTCTTATTCTCCTCTGACTAACACTATGGTATTTGGTTATGTCATTACAGTTTTGTGAAGGTAGAAGTCTAGGCTCCCCAATCAGCTTGGGGGAGGATACAGCCAATTGTTTTCTGTGGTGTTTGGCTGCAACAGAGCAGTTACTGTCTGTGATGGTTAGTCTTGACAGTCAACTTGACTAGATTGAGAAAAGCCTAGGAGATTAGTAAAGCACACATCTAAGTGTGTCTGCAAGGATGTCCCCAGAGAAGATTATCTAAGCAGGGTAGACCCACTCCATGGGTGGCACCACCCCACTGGGTAGGAGTCCAGATAGAATACAAGGGAAAAAAGGAAAAAGCCTGCCAGTACAGATATTCTCTCTGCTTCCTGCAGCTGTGATGTGAGCCTCCCTGCTCCACTACATTTTCCCCACCATGATAAAATGAAATCTCTGAAATCATGAGCACAAATAAATCCTTCCTCCTTTTAAACTATTTCTCTCAAATAGCAATGAAGCATTGCTTTTTCAAAGCAATGAAAAAATCAGACTAACACAGTGTCTAGAAGTTTTTGTCTTACTTTTTCTTACTATTTTGGATGTTGTTGTTGTTAGGTGACATTGAGTTGGGGCCGACTCATAGCGACCCTATGTACAACAGAATGAAACACAACCCAACACTGTGCCATGCACACGATCTTTGTATATGTGACCCCATTGTTGAAGACATTGTATTTCTTCTCATTTTAAATTGTGCCACATCAGCAACTGCAGGTTCTATCATTAAGGTCAACTCTACTTTGTGGAGGCAGCTCTTCCCTAGTTGTCTTTTAAATGCCTTCTAGCCTGGGGGGGTCATTTCCCAGCACAATATTTGACCATGCTATTCATAGGGTTTTCAGTGGCTGATTATTTCAGGAGTAGGCTACCATAAAGTCCTCCTCAGTCTGTCCTAGTCTGGAAACTCAGCTGAAACCTATCCACCATGGGTGGTCCTGTTGGTATCTGAAATACCAGTGTCATAATTTTCCACATCACAGCAACACCCAAGCCCCCACAGCACAACAAGCTGACAGACATGTAGGGGAGTGTTTTAGATAGAGAGAGAAAAGTTTTATTGAAATTTAAAAAAATCTGTAGCTATTGGTGTTTCTAAATTGCTAATTTTGTAAGTACCAAGACTGGGATACACAGAAAAAAAGAAAACCCAAGGAATTCACCATTATATCATTCTCAGGTTCTGACATTCTTTCTTTCTACTTTCCAGAGTCCCTTATGCTCCTTTACATACAATGTCCAGAGTTTATAGTTGTACTTAGAGGGAAAAAGAGAGAAAAGTCCATCTACTTTATCTTCTCAGAAGTAGTTTTGGTTTTAATGCTTCTTTTTATTTCTAATGAATGTACTTAAGATTATAAATGTACTTCTATGTACCACATTAACTATATCCCACAAGTTTTGCTTTATTTTTATGGTACTGGGGATCAAATCCTAGGCCTTGTGCTAGTCATTAAAGAATATATATTTTCTTAAAACAAAAAGTAGCATTTATATAATTTTAAAAAATTGGCCAGATTCTATGTCATACCAAATACCAAAGAACATATAGCATACACATTATCTGATCAAAATACAAATTAACAGAATTAGAAATCAATACCAAAAAGATAGGAAAAATCCATTTAGAAATTTTAAAAAACATTTGCAAATAAATCATATGACAAAGAATTCATAATAAAAATTGTAAAGCATGTAGAATCAATCAACAGTAAAACATCAAATATCAAACCTGTGGGGACTTATGGGTGTACTTTGATGACAGAACACTGGCTTAGTATTCATAAGGCATAGGGTTCTAGACAGAGATAATGGCAAGTGGATTTATTTTTCTCTTAGTCCATGCTTTTTGGAAGTCTTAGTTTGTGGTGGAGAGGTAGTGTCAGTCTCAATTCCCCATCTATGGCAGCCGAAGGACTTTTGTCCTTGTACGAACATTAAAACCCAAGCTCTAGCTGGGAATGATGGTGACACCTATAATCCCAGCACTTAGGAGGCTGAGGTAGGAGGACAGACACATGTTCAACACCAGCCTGATCTACATAATGAGTTTTCAGCCCAGCATGAGTCAAAAAAACCACCCACCACCCTCTGCCCCACCATATATACACCAATGGTAACTATTCAAAATTTCTGGGTTTTACTTCCTACTTTGCTTCTGGGAATAAAGGGATTGTCCTTCCTTTCTCATATCTTTGGTTACACATTTAAAAGAATATTTTGGTTCTGCTATTCCCCTTTAACATGCTTGGGAAGAAGGCAATCATCACACTCTTCTTATTTTGGGTGACAGAGAAGCACAAAACAAAGAGAAAAAAAGAAAACAAGAGTTGGAAGAAAATACAGGTCACATGGACACCTCCATGGCTGACTGATTTCCAAGTAGGTCACTGCTTAGAATCGCAAATCTGGAGGAGTGTTTCATAGAAGCCACCACAGACTCTTACTCCAAGGAGAAGCTTCTTTATTTAGTTCCTCCTCTGGAAATTGTGAATTTGGTAGTCTAGGATAGGGCTCTGAATACTGGGTCCCACAGCCCCACAAGATTCTTATGGAAAGAAAGATACAGGACTAGAATATTACAGAATCTAGAATACTGTATAGATCCCCATGTCCCACCTCTTTGAGTGTGGGATCTTGGAATCTGTAGATTTGGGTAGGCATCTCTGAAATGTGCCATTAAATAATTACAAAATCAAAACTAAAGAGTATAGATTCAAGCTGGGTGTAACTGTGCATGCATACCTGTAATCCCAGCATTGGGGAGGCTGAGGCAGGAGGACGGATGTGAAATCAAGGCCAGCCTGATCTACAAAGAAAGTTTCAGGACAGCCTGGGGTACATAGTGAGACCCTGTCTCAAAAAAAAAAAAAAAAAAGAGTACTGATTCTTATTCAAAAAAAAAATGCTTTACACTAGCATGTTGTTGTTAGCTGCCATCAAGTTGGTACCCGACTCATAGCTACCCTGCATACAACAGGCAAAACACTATTCTCAGTGCTTCTCTGCTATTCATAGGGTTTTCAATGGCATATTTATTTCTGGGAGTGGGTGGCTGGGTCCTTCTCCCAAGCCTACAGTATCTGGTGTTTTCAGGTGGTCGCCCATCCAAGTAGTAACCAGGCCCAACCCTGAAGTTTCTGAGATCTGCCAGGATCTGACGCCACAGTGCTACGGCTATAGGCCCTACACTAGCATACAGATGCAACAAATTATATCAAGGACATGACTATGTATGTGAAAACCATAAAGGTATGGACGAAGAAACCATCCATTCATCTATTCATTTCATTCATTCAACAAACATTTGTTGAGCCCCTGTTATATTACAAATATTTCTAGAAACCAGAAATTCTGAAACAAGTAAGATTCAGCCCTGATTTCAAGAAGAGACTTCCCCAGCAACAAAAGCAAATGAATAATCATTATTCAGTATGGTGAGTATACAAAAGTACAGATACAGTTACCAGACAAAATATAGATGCCCAGTTAAATACAAATTTCAAATAAATCATGAATACAAAGGAGAAGTTCCCAACTCAGCTTAGAAGATAAAGGCCACACTGGGTGTAATGGTGTACACCTGCAGTCTCAGCACTTGGGAGGCTGTGGCAGAATGACTGTGTGTTCAAGGCTAGCCAGGGCTACATAGTGAGTTCTATGCCAGCCTGAGCAACATAGCAAAACCCTGTCTCCAAAAGGAAGGAGGATGAAGAGAAAGGAAGGAGAGGAGGAGGAGGAGAAAAAGATAGTGGTGGTAATGGCAGTGGTAGTGGTGATGATGATGATGATGACAACAACAACAATAAAAGCTATAAAGTTAAGTCATATGTCAAAAGATCTGATAAAAACTGATTAAAATTAGTAGGTCATAGTGAGTGCTGTAGGAAGCAGCTAAGTCTCAAAGTATACTACACTAGAGAAAGGAGGTAAGGTACATTCAACTATCTCATGAACACTGACTAAATACCTCAGAATCTCCTCATAACATATTCACACAACTAACAGTTTTAGAACTACAAGGACTTACAAAATACAGGTTTGTGGGCGAGGTCGTCTAAAGTGATTCCTCCATCAAGACTGAACTCAAAACTGCTAGTGAAGTTGTACTTTGCAGTTCCTTCTGGAGAAACAGTTATTTTTGCAGAGTCTCCCAGAACCACTTGATTGAATTC
Organism: Pedetes capensis; assembly: GCA_007922755.1. NCBI lineage: Eukaryota > Metazoa > Chordata > Mammalia > Rodentia > Pedetidae > Pedetes > Pedetes capensis. The sequence goes on from VMDO01010349.1 coordinate 23,869, forward strand.
TGCACGAATAAAAGTGACTGGAGTATCTTTCAAACCTTTCTGTTGGCAGAAATATATCACTTTACAATTATATTCAAATAGAAAATTTTCCTGCATCTCTGGCAACTCAATTTGACTTGGGCTAAACAGCATTTTCTGTTTTATCCTAACATGCTACATCATAAATACAAACGGGGCAAGTAAAAAATCACTAAACAAATATAATTGTAGCTAAATGCTACATTCATTTCAATGCCATTATGTGAAAGTTTTTAAAAATAGCATTTTTTATCTAATTATAAAAGTATATTGTGAAACTGGGCAGAGTGGCACACATCTGTAATCCCAGCAACTCAAGAGGCAGAGGGAGGAGGATCACAAGGTTGAGGCCAGAGGTCTAGGTAACTTAGTGAGACCCTGTCTCAAGACAAAAAGTAAAAAAAAAAAGGAAAATGGGCTGAGGGTGCAACTCAGTAGTACAGCACTTGCAAAGCATGCACCAGGCCATAGGTTCAAACCCCATGTACCAAAAAAAAAAAAAAGTATATTGTGGAACATCAGAAAAAGTGAGCAAATCACACAGCAAAATAAATTACCTACAATCTTACTCTAATGTATAAGCACTATTAACATTTCAGAATATATATTTTAGTGTTTTGTTGTGAATATATATAAGCATTTTTATACATCTGAAGACAAATGGAGCTCATTAATTACATCCTCTTTTGGAATAGCTTTTTAAACTTCGTAATAGTGACTATTTTGCCATTTCATTATTCTCCTACTTCTCAATAGCTACTGTAGTTCATTATTTAAATTCATCAAATGAAATTAATTATAAAGAAAACACTGGAAGACTTCATATCTTTCTGAGGAGAAATGGAAAAAAAGAAATTAGATAGGAAAACTAAAATGACTTCTTGTTTCATCCCGGTTAAATTTAATGTTCAAATTGCCAAGTGTTTTAGATACATAGTAGTATGACTTGCGGATTAAGCAATGCTAAGGAGGGAATTACTATGAAAACCAGGTTTGGAGGTAGAATATGATGCAAAACTCCATTCCTCCCCTGATGCTCCCAAACTAGCAACTTTGTGGATTTCCAAAAATCATCTTACCAAATCATATCCTTCTGTCACAGTGATGTGCACCGGTCTGCCTAGTGTTGGCACCTGTTCCATATCAGCAATTGGGAAAAGTCCCTCTGGTCTTCTTTGGTTGCTGAAAAGAGAATAAATGAACCTGTCCCCTCATGCACATTAACTGCACAAGTACAAATTATCAAAACCAATACTGGGTGAGAACCTATGGCATGCCATAGTCTAGCATGGTTTTGTTCTGCATTCCAACCTTTGCTGCTGGATAGACAGTACTTTAGGGAGTTGGTTACAAGCACAAGCATTCTTCCACTGGTTTGTGCTAAAAAGATGCTTATACAACTAACCAACCTATGAAGAGCAAATTACTACAGACAGAGTAGGAATGCCATTTCCCCACATCCCATCCTTCACATCTTTCCCAAGTATACCTTGGTAACTTTTTTTTCAATCTTCAGAGCTACCCTCAAAGATTATTTCTCAGTTTTACAAAAGTATCTGAGAAAAAAGAAATGGGCACATAAAATCACAGTCCATTGAAAAGCTTTCAACATATGTCTCTAGTTAGATATATTTTCTAATTATTTTACAACAAAAGGGAAAAATTTCAAAACTAAACTATTTTTTAAGGTCATGTTTCCTAACTTGATTCAAAGCAGAACTTACTATTCAATTCAAACATTAACTGAGGACATACTATGCTAAATCTATCTAGGACTGAGGATACAAAAAAGAATAAAACCACTTGCAACTTTCTGGCTTTATAATTATTCTGTTTCTCCTTAGCTACTCCCTTATTTTTCTTGTAGCCTAAAAGTCTCAGATAATTTAACTTCATGTCTCCTTGCTCTCTCAGGGCCTAAGTAGTAATGAAATGTACACCATAAACTTAGTAAGGTTACATTTGAAAAGCCCTTTTGTGTCAGTCCCTTTCTTCCTCCTACAATAGCACCACATGAATTAGGCCTTCATTTCCCTTCCTTCTGCTGGACTGTAACAAAAGCCTCCTAACAGGTCTCTCTGACTCCAGTTTCTTTTTAATCTAATCCATCCCATTTCTGTTAAAGTCATTAATTGAAGAGCCACGCATGGTGGTGCACACCTGTAATCCCAGCACTTAGCAGGCTGAGGCAGGAGGATTCCAAGTTTGAGTTCAGCCTTAGCTATAGAGATAAGAGGCCAGCCTGGGCTACGTAGCAAGACCTTGTCTAAAAACAAAACAAAAAACAAAAAAACAAAAAAAAAAAAAAAGAAAGAAAGAAAGAAAGAAAGAAAGAAATCATTCATTGAACAAATTTTATTAAGCTAGGAAAATGGTAGGTGCTGAGGATATAAGAGATAAAATGTAATCTCCCTCACCTCAAGGAATTTAAAATCTAGTGAGGAAACATATAAATAGACCAAGAATTATAATCTGTGTGATAGGCACTCTGATAGAGGAATGAGGAAAAGAATAGAGGGAAGCATATAAGTGGGAAGAGGAGGAAGGAAATTAACTTTTGATTATGGCTTCATATATGACAGTGTGCCAAGGGCCTTACATGTGTTTATATGTCTCCACTCTTTCAGCTAGCTCCTAACTTCCTATTTTATGATAAAGGAAATTCAGCTTCAGACAGGTTTCTTGTTTTATCAGGCATCACACAGTAAGGAAATGCTGAAGCTGAGCCTAGCTGTATTTGAGAGCATTTGTTTGAGTATGCATGCTAGGAAAGTCTTGTAGGAGGTAAACTGCAACTAAAAGAATAGACTAAAACGAACAATGTTCTAGGCACAAAAAGATCATAAATGGTTCAAAGAAAAAGATGCAAGTAGCTAACTATACTTGGATTATAGTGTGAGAAGAAAAACAGAGAAAATGAGATAAAGAGAAAGCAGATAAATATCATATTAAAGCATAGATCTGACTATATCACTGATTTCCTTTAATTTAGCAAATAAAGTTAAACCACATTCAAGGCCTTCTAAGCTCCAGCAGTGCCAACCTCTCATCTAGTCTATGCTCTGCCTTAGGATTTTTCAAAGATTATCTGCACTTAGTCACTTTTTTACGTTTGCATTTTCTTCTTCCCCCTGGACCTACCTCTCTCCTCCTCTTCACACCATCTTTATATTGCCAAATCCTATTCGTCTAGGCCAAACACTTCCTAGTTCATAAAGTTTGCCACTCTGAAGCAGTTACCTTTCCTATGAGCTCTTTTAGCACTCTATATTTCCCTGTGGCATTTTCCTCAAGCTGGACTGAAGATATGCTTATTTTATTTTTATTTATTTACCTATTTATTTTGAAGTGCTAGGGACAGAACACAGGACCTCACATGCTAGGCAAGTACTCTACTACTGAACTACACCTTCATTCCCAGCACTGGGGATTTAAGACCTTTCCTACTTTACTATGAGCCTGGGAAAATGCCTAACTTCTCTGAGCCTCAATTTCACCTTCTGTAAAATGGATAATTTCTAACTTGCTTTATATCTGTTGTGAATATACCCTAAAATAGTAAAACTGTTTAAGCCATGAAACACTGCACAAATGGCATTATTAATATGCACTGCTTTTCCTGAAAGTTCAATTAAACCCGTAAAGACAAGTTGTTGTTGTTGTTGTTGTTGTTGTTGTTGTTGTTAGGTGCCGTCGAGTCTGTATCCGACTCATAGCGACCCTCTGTACAACAGGGGAAACACTACTGTCAGTGCTTCTCTGCTGTTCATAGGGTTTTCAATGGCAGATTGATTTTGGGGAGGGGATTGCCAGGTCCTTCTCCCAAGCCTACAGCTTCTGGTGTTCCCAGGCAGTCTCCCATCCAGGTCTCCCACCCAGGTACTAACCAGGCCCGACCCTGCTTAGCTTCCGAGATCTGACGGGATCGGATGCCACAGGGCTACCACTGCAGGCGTAAAGACAACTAACCTGTCTTATTTATATTTTTCGGCCCCTGAGCGCCTGGCACAGGCCTTGTACACAAGACAAGTTCAAGGCTTTCTGAATAATGAATGCAAGAAACTGGACTAATTACATATCATGGTCAGACTAGGAAGGCGAGGCTTCTTGCTGCCCCCAACAAGGCGCGCATTTCTCGTCATCTGCTCAGAAGAAGCTTCAAGGCAAGAGCCAAATTAGAAACAAGTTAGACGAAAGAGGCGATGTGACTGCACTGGTCTGAAAACAGGTGTGCTGGGTGTGAGGCCACATCTTGGGCAAAGCTAGTAAGGCTGTCTGCATCTGCCCTCAGTCTGGGCTGGGGCTGGCGGGAAAGTATGCGCGTAGCACGGTCGATAGAGTTTCAGCATGAACCAAATGTTCAGCCTGACCTTAGCTGAGGAAGCAGAACGTTGGGGTGACAGGGTGCAGTGCAGCCGCAAGGCCAGAATGGAAAAGCATGGAAAAAAAAGTTCTCTGAAGAGGAAAGCCCACCTTACCCGCGGCAGCCACAAATACGTTTCTTGTAACTATAGTAACCAACTCTCGCGAGAACGTACTTTCTGTGATCACAGTAAGTTTATCTCAAGACTCGCGATAGTGTTTTCAGGGGTGAAAGCAAGGAGAGGGCGCTGCGTTACTTTCTGCGCCTGCGCTCTGGAACTCACAGGGCGTGACCCACTTTCTTGCTAACCTCTGGCACTATTTTTTCACTTTTTACCTTTGCAAAAGGTTGAGTGCGGAGTTTTCCACCTTTCAATTTTGCTTCCTCAGCTCTTATTTCAATATTTCACCATGAACAGGAGAAAAACCAGAGGGAAATTTATTTAAAGAAAAAAGCCTTTATTATGCGGATTTGAAAACATCACGTAGCTGAGTGCCCTGGCACAAACCTGTGGACCCAATTACTTTAGAGGCTGAGGTAGGAGGATGGCTTGACTGCAGGTGTTTCAGGCTAGCCTGGGCAATGGTGAGTCCCCGTCTCTTTAAAAGCAAGCAAATAAACAGATAATTTAAATATTTTCTCAATATTGCACAAAAAACCTGACTCAAGCCGGATTTGATGGCTGACAGTTATAATTCCAGCGAATCGGGAGGCTGAGGCAAGAGGATTGAAGTTTCGAGGCTAAAGGCAGCTTGAGAAATTTATCAAGACCCTGTCACAAGAAAAAATAAAAAATGGTTAGGGGTGCAGCCCAGTGATAGAGCACTTGCAAAGTACGTGCAAGGCCCTGAGTTCATTCCCCGAGGACCATAAAATAAGTAAATAAAAAACAAAGACCTGACTCATACACTGCAGGTAACAGTGCAAAGTGGTGCTGCTTCTAAGTACTCAATATTTGTACAATAAGCAGGCTTGAAGTATATATCAGTGCAAATTTTTAACATACTTGAAATTCAACATTAAAGAGTGCAATAGCAAAATATGATAGCAATAACCTGGAAACAACTCAAGTGCCTATTGGAGGAGTTGATCAATAAACTGATAACTTCACAAAATGGCAAAGTACAAGAAGTCAAAATAAAAGAACTGCAGCACACACAAACATGGATGAATTTTAGCAATACACAAGGTATTAAGAGTGAAATTGAAGGGACTCCCATTGGCCAAATCAGGAACAATTTTATCATCAAAAACAATGACTGGGTTGGGAATGTAACTCAGTGGTAGAGTGCTTGCCTAACATGCACCGATACCCCAGGTTGGCTCCTCAGCACAGCCAAAAAATAACCAATGACCCTTATGGACTACAACACACTGAAGAAAATAGGAACATGCAGGACCATGTTGATATGAATAAATGGAAAGAAAACTTTCAGCAGAATGCCAACCCAGGAGTATAGCAGGAATAACAGAGACTTAACACTTGGCAACCATGGTAGAGGAGGATGATTCATTCAGGCCAGAGTCTTCAATGGATGCTAAGGCTGGTGGGTGGAGGTTTGATAAGGAATGGAATATTGGTGTGATTTTGGAATACTTCCTCATAGAATATGAACCAATTACAGAAGGGTAAACAAGAAATCAAAGTAATCAGTGTAATCAGATGATAAAGATTAACATGACCAGCACTGGGAGGAGTTTACATTGTCTGCTTCCTGGTGAGATGCACTGAGAAAAGAATCTCTTTTTTTTAATGATACTCCTATTAGAGAGTACAAGGTCATGGACTAACCTATACAAAGTAAGGCCTTTACTTTTGTTTAGTGGGGAGGAGATCAAGTTTGCACATTATACACAAGCACTCTGCCACTGCACTACACCATCAGCCAAAGCCCTGAATTATTTAAAATTGTCAAAGACATGAAAGACTGGAGCCTGTTCCACATGAAGGGAATCTGAAGATACATGACAGACAAACACAGTATGTATTCCTGTATAGCATTGTGCACTCAAAAAGGAAAAGATATTGTTGAGACAGTGGATTAAATGAGGATGGGCTCCATGGGTTGGAATACATGCGTTATCAATATTAATTTCCTCAGTGGAAGTTTGTTTGCTATTGTGCAGGAGAGTATTCCTGTTTGGGAGAAAACACACACTGGAGTGTTTAGGAATGTAGAGCCATTATGTCCCTGGTTTACAAACCAGCATCCTTTTTAAAACTACTATTTTCTAATTGGACGCCACGGTTCACACCTATGTCCCCAGTGATTTGGGAGGCTGAGACACGAGGGCTGTGAGGTCAAGGCCTGAGGCAGCCTTTGCAATTTAGTGAGACCCTGTCTCAAAATAAAAATAAAAAAGGGATCCTGGGCTGCAGTTCAATGGTACAGCATTGGCCAAGCATGTTTGATGTCTTGGGTTCAATGCCTCCTAGTAATGCCAAAAAGTGAAATAAAATTAAAAAAACAAAACACTATTTTCTCATTTTTTGAATTAGATAGAAGTGATAAGCAACCTTTTAAAAAATTCAGTTTTATACTGAATTAAATAGTATGATTTTTATTCAATTTGAAATCCTGATTAGAATAAAAACAGTGAGAATGAAGCTTTACAAACATTGCAAAATTACATCATTGTGATATGGCTTTTACACTGATTGTACACAAAAGAAAAAATAACATTAGAATTAAGGCAATAACATGTGCAAGCCAAGCACATTACCCTGACATAGTCCTTAGTATAAAGCTGATTTGGTTAGGTGATGGTTGATATTGCTGCATGCAGGTCAATCATTGCTTTGAAAGATAAACCATGGCAGGGAACAGTGGCACATGCCTATAATCCCAGTGACTTGGGAGGCAGAGCCAGGAGGATCGCAAGTTTGAGGTCAGAGGCAACCTATGTAACTCAGCGAGACCGTCTCAAAATAAAAAAAAGTTTAAAAAGGGGCTGGAGGAGCAGCAGTGATAGAGCAGTTACAAAGTATGTCCGAGGCCCTGGGTTCAATCCCCAAGCACCACAAAAAAAGATAAGCTATGGAAAAAAAAAAAAAAAAATCATCCCTCTTACTGGCCCACAATGGCCAGAAGTAGCCTTCGGTAATCTCCACTTGTGTCACTTGCAATCATTGTGCCCAGGGTCTTCTGATACATCTGAGTGAACATCTGTTTTATTTGTACAAGGTCAATCTGTATAAGAAAAGTTAGAAAAACAATAGGTCAAAAGAAAATATATTACATTTTTTTTAGAATAATGAAAACATCTTAAACTTAATAATCAAAATTGAGGGAAAAGGGGAGAACACCAAGTGACTGACATCCCAGAGCTAGCACTCAGACCAGTGCTAGGACTACCCAGTGAAGGTCTGATTCACTGCTCTGTACAATATTGACTGGATGGATGTGGTACTAGTTTTATCTATAATTCCAAAAATATTAGTCATTTAAAAACAATCACTTAACAATAGGATATCCATTATAAAAATACAAAACATGACAAGAGTTGGAAAAAATGTTGAGAAATGGCAAAACTTGTACAGTGTTGGTGGGAACATAAAATGGTAAGCTGCTATGGAAAACAGTATGGTGATTCCAAGAAAAAAAAAAATCCACAGAACTATGATATCCTGCAACTCTATTTCTTGGTGAATACTGAAAAGAAGGGAAAGCAATGACTTGAACTTTTTTTTTTTTTTTTTTTTTTGGTATTTGGTGGTTGAACCCAAGGCCTTGTACATACTTTTCAAATATTCTACCACTGAGCCACACCCTTAGCCCCTTTTAAAAAATTTTTTAATCATGAGACAGTCTTACTAAATTATACAGGCTCCCTTGGCCATGAACTTGCAATTCCCCTGCCTCAGCCTCCCAAGGCCCTGGGATCACAAGCTTGTGCGCCACAGTGCCTGACTGTTTGAATGGGTATTTGTACACCCATGCCCATAGCAGCCTTATTCACAATAGCCAAAAGGTGAAAGTAACCTGAGTACACATAGACAGATAAATTAATAAACAAAAGGTAGTATACAGATACAAGATAAATACAAGAGAATGTTATTCAACCTTAAAAAAGATTTTCTGGCTGGGTGTGGTGCTGCACACCTGTAATCCCAGTGACTCGGGAGGCAGAGGTAGGAGAATCACAAGTTCAAGAACAGAGGCAGTCTGCGTAATTTAGCAAGACCATCTCAAAAAAAAAAAAAATGGGCCGAGGGTGCAGCTCAGTGGTACAGTACCTGCAAATCAAGTAAGTGCAAGGCCCTGGGTTCAACCCCCAGTACCAGGGAGAGGGGGAGATTTTCTGACATATGCTGCATCCTGATGAACCCTGAGAACGAGGCTAACTGAAAGAAACTAGTCATAAAAGGACAAATACAGTATGATTCCACTCATATGAGGTTCCTAGCATAGTCAAACATAGGGACAGAAAGCCACATGGTGGTTGCTGATGGTTGGGACAGAGAAGGACAGGGAGTTATTTAATGAGTATGGATTTTCAGTTTTGCAGGAGAAAAATAGTTATGGAGGTGGAAGGTGGTGATGGTTGTACAATGTGAATATACTTAATGCCACAGAATTGTACACTAAAAAATGTTTAAAATGGTAAATTTTATGTTATGTATATTTTATTACAATTTTAAAAAAGAACCTGCTTAGAGAATTGAAGTCTAAGAATAAACACAAGAAATTTTTTAAATGCCATATTCAGGTTACCTTTCTAAAAAATGATCTATCTTCTCTATTATTAAACTGTATATTTTCTTTCAGTTAGAAAATCAATAATTATGTAAAGTAAAAGAAAAAACATTCGAAGCTATACTTAGGTTAAAAGACAATAATGAATTTTTAAGATTGCTATAATAAGGGATAACTTACAATAACTTTGAAATCCAATAGTATTATCTACATAGGTCTTTCATACAACTTTTTACATATGATAAAAAGCCAAAAATAAGTAAGCCAGGTGGTGGAGGTTTAGCTCAGTGATAGATCACTTGCCTAGTATGTACAAGGACCTGGGTTCAACCCCCAGCGCAGAAAAACAAATAAGCAAGCCAGGCACAATGGTGCATACCTGCAGTCCCAGCTACTGAGAGGCTGAGATTAGGAGGATAATATGAGCCTAGGAGCTTAGAGCCAGCCTAGGCAACATAGTGAGACCAGAGTCTTTTGTGTGTGTGTGTTACTGGAGGCTGAACTCAGGGCCTCACGCTTGCATGCTTTGCAAGTGCTGTATCACCGAACTGCACCCCAACCCATTTTTTTCCTTTTTGAGACAAGGTCTTGATAAATTACAGACTGCCTCTGGTCTCGAACTTGCAATCCTCCTGCCTCTGTCTCCTGAGTTGCTGGGATTATAGGCATGCACCACTGCACTGATTTTTTTTTTTTTTTTTTTTTTTTTTGTGGTATTGGGAGACTGAACCCAGGGCCTCACACATACTTTGCAAGTGCTCTAACACTAGGCTGCACCCCCAAACCCACTTTTGTTTCTTATTTTGAGTCAGGGTCTCAGTAAATTATGCAGGGTGCTCTGACCTTGAACTCAAGAGCCTCTTGTCTCTGCCTCTTGAGTTGCTAGGATTACAGGAGTGCGCCACCACACCTGGCTCAAAACCACAATCTTCTTAAAAAAAGAATGTAAAATAAATATGTTGCAATGTCCTATAAAGTAGTATTCTCCACAGATCTTCTCAAGCAGGAAAACCTTTCGGTGTTGTCTTCATTGAGGTATAGGGGTTTGTTTCACTACCGTAGGTCTTCATCTCAGCATGAGGAAAACCAATACTGTGCTTTATTTCCCTCTTACCGTGAGAAAGACAGAAACTTCTTAATCTCATTGAGGGTTTCACAACCAAAGAAATCAGCATTCAAAATCAAGTAAGACTAGACAAAGAGAGAAAGTGTTGCCTTGGCTCACCTCACTTCGAGTCACCACAATCCTGACCAGGGTGGAGTCATCCGTGCCAGCGCCTTTCATGGAAAAGTACAGCCGCTCAGCAAAGAAGGCAGGGCAGTTCAGGGCACACTGCACTGCAAGGCAAAGATGCTTCAGACAGGAATCACGGCTTGATAAACCACTCTACCAGTTCAACTTCATTTATCACTTCTAGCCTGTCTGATTATTTTCTACACAATCATTTTAGAAATCTGGGGTGAGCTGGAGATGACCTTCCCCCACCCTGCCACCTTAATTATTTTTCTCAGCATGTATTTTTCTTTCTAGCTATGTCAGTCAAGCAATCTTCAATTCTAGAAGATATTCTTTGTATTTTTTCCCCATACAGTGTGAAAACTTGTGGCAAGTGTGCCTCAGTAATATCTTACTGAAAAGAATAATGGCAAAAATATGAATTCTGTAAGTTAAGAACATCATTTAGCTGAAAGATACTAGATACACTCTAAGAGAAAACCCAGATTTCAGCAAAGATTTCAAAATGACACTCAGAAATCTAACATCTCTCTTTGGAAAATTTGCTTCCCAAAGTTTCCTCCTACAGATAGTTGTTAGGTACTGTTGAATTGGTTCCAACTCATAGTGACCCTATGTACAATAGAATGAAACACTACCTGACACTGTGCCAGGCACATGATCATTTTTATGTTTAAGCCCATTGTTACAGCCACTGTGTCACTCCATCTAGTTGAGGGTCTTCTTTTTTTTCATTGACCTGCCACTTTCCCTACAATAGTAGTGTATCTAGTGTGGTCTCTATCACCTTGCATCATGCCTGTTGTTGTTAGGTGCCGTCGAGTAGGTATCTGACTCATAGCGACCCTCTGCACAACAGGGGAAACACTATTGTCAATGCTTCTCTGCTGTGCATAGGGTTTTCAATGGCAGATTGATTTTTGGGAGGGGGTTGCCAGGTCCTTCTCCCAAGCCTACAGCTTCTGGTGTTCCCAGGTGGTCTCTCATCCAGGTACTAACCAGGCCCGACCCTGCTTAGCTTCCGAGATCTGATGGGATCGGATGCCACAGGGCTATGGCTACAGGCCGCATCATGCCTAGTACAAAGAAAGTGCTCAATGTATTTTAGTTGCATGAGTGAATACAAGTGGAATGCAGTACAGTGCATATCGATCTTCAACACTAGTTAAGGAAAGTTATTTTGCCATTTGAGCGGTAGCTTTTATTTCCTTGTAGAGACATTAGTTTTAAACTTTTTTTGGTTTAATTTAGCTCTCAAAGCCACGAAACCCCTCATTTTAACATAATAATTAATGTCGTTTATCACTTCTAACCTGTCTTTGATTATTTTCCACACAATCATCTTAGAAATCTAGGGTGATATCCTACAAATAATAGAGAGCAGAAAACTGTACTTTAGCTACAATTACTATTGTAATATTTGTAAGACACTCTGTTGCTAATACCAATGTGTAAATATCAGTAAATATTCCTTAGTCCTATAGTATCCACACAGACAAAATTTCCATTTCATTAGACATCTGCATGTTAGATAAGCAGAAACTGGTTAATTTCAAAAGAGAAAGAGTCTCATCGGGTGAGTACTTGAAAGGTATGTTCTGAGGATTCAAAATGATGTTTTGTGTACTAGTAGCTCCTTAGGCTTTCCCATTCACCCTAAAGAAAGTGCTACAATCTGTCAGATCTTGCACAGTCCTCAGGAAAGGCATACAAATGAAGGCCAAATAATCTCAAAGCAGCCCTATTTGATCCCATCACCAACCACTCATGGTGTTTTACATGTGAAAACATAGGATTAAGGCAAGCACCTTGGTGCATGCCTGAATCCCAGTGACTCCAAGAGGCTAAGGCAGGAGGATCACAAGTTTAAGGTCAGTTCAAGGCAACTTAGCAAGATTATAGCTCAAAATAAAAAATAAAAAAGGGGTAGAGGTGTGGCTCAGCCTGCAGCCGTAGCCCTGTGGCATCCGATTCCATCAGATCTTGGAAGCTAAGTAGGGTTGGGCCTGGTTAGTAGTACCTGGATGGGAGACCGCCTGGGAACACCAGGTGCTGTAGGCTTGGGAGAAGGACCTGGCAACCCCCTCCCAAAAATCAATCTGCCATTGAAAACCCTATGAACAGCAGAGAAGCACTGACAATAGTGTCTCCCCTGTTGTACTGAGGGTCGCTATGAGTCGGATACCGACTCGACGGCACCTAACAACAACAACAGAGGTGTGGCTCGGTAGTGAGGTGCTTGCCTAGCATGTGTCAGGGCCTGGGTTCAATCTCCCAGAAGTGAAAATAAAACAACAACAACAACAACAAAAAAAAAAACCCACACTGGATTAGCTCAACTTCTACCTAAGCAGAAACAGAATGACTGTATTAATTATAACCACTTCAGGGAAACAACTATTCTAAGCCCCTACTTATTTAAAAACAAAACAAAGCAAACCACAAAAATATCTTACAGATGGTCTTCAAACCACTTTCAACATATCCAGAAAACTCTCGGCTCACACTGCTTAACAAATCTCGGTTAGCCATCTACAAACAAAAATTACACAGTTAAAAATCGTGACATCTTAAAATAGACACCAAATCTTCAGAATAAGAGCTCATACCCTGGAATAAGCCTCCATGGTAGCTTTCAGCTGAGGAAAGCTTCTTGTGGCAAGGATCATATTAAAGCAAGATTCATCTGTCCCTAGTCTCCCCTCACCAGCTTGATAGAGACGCTGAGCATCTTCCTGAGCCATTTGGTGGTTTACACTTTGATTCTCATCACGATTTCCCTGCAAAAGAGAAAGGCAGAATTGAAAGAACAACAACAACAAAAAAGTTCTACTAAAAACATTTTCCCCAATCTATTCACTCTGGGATTTAAAGGGGTACCCTGTTACAGATTCGTGCATAGAGTATAATGTGGCCAGGCTCGATGGAACACATCTGTAACCCCAATGACTTGGGAAACAGAGGCAAAAGGATCACAAGTTCAAGGTCAAAGGCAGCCTGCATAACTCAGTAAGACTCTGTCTCAAGATAAAAAGATTAAAAAGGGGCAGAGGGTGCAGCTCAGTGGTAGAGCACTTACAAAGTACGCATTAGGTACACCTAGGTTCAGCCTCCCAATATTGTAAAAAATTAAAATTAAAAAAATGAAGTCTATCATGCACATATTTCATTTCTAAAGAAACTACATCAGAGCAGCTAGTATGGCATTAAACTGTCAGTTCTGGATTTTATAACATATAATCATGGTTTAATGAAGTTATGTTAAAATGAGGGGTTTCATGGCTTTGAGAGCTAAATTAAGCCAGAAAGTTTAAACACTAATGTCTCTTAAGGGAACAAAAACTACCATTCAAATAACAAAATTATAACTCTCCTTAACTAGTATTTAAAATCAATATGCACTGTACTGAGTTCCACTTATATTCATTCATCCAACTAAAATATACTGAGCACTTTCTTTGTACTAGGTAGTATGCTAGGTAATAGAGACACAAGAGAAACAAGGTTCCTGCCCTCAAAGAATTTAAGTCGAGGAGAGGAGAATAAAATATGGAGGTTTCCTGAACTTTTTTCCTTAACCCAGGTGTAGTCTCTTCATTTATAAGTATTTATTATAAAGACAAAATTGGTACATGAGCTTTTTAGGAGACAAAGCCGCCCTCTATAGTCTTGATGTCCACCTGGAGAACAAAATAGAAAGATGTTGCTTGAAGGGGGCGAACTATCTTCTGAGGAGCACTTGGCACAAGGAATATACAGACATAATTCTAAATGGGCAACTGAATACAGCACAGGAAAAGGTGCTCAAGAAGGGCTAGTGGTGTAGCTCAGAGGGAGAGTACTTGCCTAGCATGCATGTGAGGCCCTGAGATCCATCTCTAGCACCACAAAAAATATAGAAAATTAAAATTAAAACTAAATTTTAAAAAACAAAGATGCTCAGGAAAACTTTTCCAAAGTATAAAGGCAATATAAAGGCAATAGCCTTGTATTAAAAAACACAATATAGTCCCATTTTCTAGGAAGCTACTTCTCTGTTCACACCCTTGAAAAGGTACGGCTGGGTCTTGAACCCTGCACAAAGAGAACCCCAGCACTGTCATGTGAAGTCTTAATAATTTTTTTTAGCACTAAATGCCTATTCCTGTTTTTCCTTCTTATTTTTAAATCCTATTTCCCTGCTGTGTCACTGTTTTAAGCAAATGTAATTTCCTTCAACCTACATGCTTTTCCTCATTTCTATATTCCCTAACTTTTGCATACTATTCCACATTCACTCATTTTTTTTTTTAAAGTACTAGGGGGCTAAGCCTGCAGCCATAGCCCTGTGGCATCCGATCCCATCAGATCTCGGAAGCTAAGCAGGGTTGGGCCTGGTTAGTACCTGGATGGGAGACTGCCTGGGAACACCAGAAGCTGTAAGCCTGGGAGAAGGACCTGGCAACCCCCTCCCAAAAATCAATCTGCCATTGAAAACCCTGTGCACAGCAGAGAAGCACTGACAATAGTGTTTCCCCTGTTGTACAGAGGGTCGTTATGAGTTGATACTGACTTGACAGCACCTAACAACAGCAACAAGGGGCTAAACCCAGAGCCTTGCACATACTTTGCAAGTGTTTTACCACCCCTAGACCATTTTTTACTTTCATTTAGAGACAGGGTTTCACTAAATTATACAGGCTGCCTCTGGCCTCAAACTTGTAATCCTCTTGCCTCTGCCTTCTGAGTCACTGGGATTACAGGTGTGTGCCACTGTGCCCAGCCCACATCCACTTACTTTTGCACATTTTCTTTACCTACTATGGCCCCTCCTCAGAGGCCCTCTACTTTTAGGTCTCTCAAAAACATCCAGTCATATGCACTAGCAGGACAGCCAATAACTCCTTGTCTTTCAAATACACCCTCCTCGTCTCATTCTGTGTTTCTAATATGATTCCAAATACCCCCTTGGAGGACTTTGTCACTTTTCCAACACATCTGGGAAATCAGACTAAGGAAGATGCCAGTCACAGTATTACTGTGAACCTTAAAACATTCCTGCATTTCTGCCTTTTTCACATAGTTTTCACCAGCTCTAGCACTTCTATGGTAGTCTTATGTTATCTTCAGTTGGTATGGAAGGACACTGCCAAGCTTAAATATAGTTTATTCCCATCTCAACAAAAGCCTCAAGTTAATTTCTGATTCCATAAAACTTCAAAGAGGTTAATTTGTTTCCTTATAAAAGCCAAATTTGCTTTTTTAAGATTCTCAGTAACAACTGCAACAAAATCTGTACACTGACTTCTGTGTTGTTGTTCTTAAAGATGTCAATACTCCAAAATGACTAAATATTAAAAGGAATATTATGGCTTAAATCTAAAATGGTCATATGTTTAAACATTTGGTTCCCAGGTAGTGTCACTGCCCTGGGGGGTTACAAAACTGTGGGAGGCAAGTCCTAGCTTTGTGAAGCAGGTCCCTGGGGGCAGGCTTTTGGAGTTTTTACCAGGTACTCCAGTTCCAGTAGCTCTCTCTGCTCCTGATCCACCATGACATAAGGTTCTCTGCCAAGAGCCTAGCTACCTGCCCTGACTCTGTGGACTAAAGTCTTTTACCCATGAGCTTCAATAATGCTATCTGTCCTCATTAAGTTGTTCTGTCACGTTCTTTGCCACAGTGATGCACCAGTTGACTAACACAAGGAATAAAGAATGCTCCCTGG
The DNA here is from genome assembly GCA_007922755.1 of Pedetes capensis. Lineage (NCBI taxonomy): Eukaryota > Metazoa > Chordata > Mammalia > Rodentia > Pedetidae > Pedetes > Pedetes capensis. The sequence continues at coordinate 39,888 of VMDO01010349.1, forward strand.
CAGGAGGCACTCAAGTATTTTTCCTCTACTAACACACAAACTTTTAAACTATACTTACCTGGCACATGGATACAAGTAAACGTTCAAAATGCCCTGACGTATCTGATCTAATGTCCTTTTCAAGCTCTCGTCCAAATTCTGATTGATAACATCTGACAATTTCTCTGATTTCTTGATTTGTTCTTGTACACAAAATTTCAATCAATACACGTTCTTGAGTTCCTGCTCCCTACATAAAATGAAGAAAAGAGGAATTATACAAAAGAAAAACAAAATCTCAGCTGGGTGTGGTGGCACAAGCCTGTAAACCCAGCAACTTGGAAGGTTAATGCAGGAGTTGTGAGTTTGAGGCCAGTTGAAACCTGTGCAACTTAGCAAAATCTCACCTCAAAATAAAAATAAAAAAGGGACTGAGGGTATAATTCAGTGGTAGAGCACTTGCCTAGCATGCACAAGACTCTGGGTTCAACCCCTAGTACTACAAAAACAAACAAACAAAAAACCTCTTAAAATAATTAAATGTCACTATGCAATCAAATGCCTGCAGCCATAGCCCTGTGGCATCTGATCCCATCAGATCTCGGAAGCTAAGCAGGGTCGGGCCTGGTTAGTACCTGGATGAGAGACCGCCTGGGAACACCAGAAGCTGTAGGCTTGGGAGAAGGACCTGGCAACCCCCTCCCAAAAATCAATCTGCCATTGAAAACCCTATGCACAGCAGAGAAGCACTGACAATAGTGTTTCCCCTGTTGTACAGAGGGTCGCTATGAGTCGGATACCAACTTGACAGCACCCAACAACAACAACAACAACAACATCCAATCAAATATTTCTTTGCCTTTTAGACATGAAAAGCTCTATATTTCAGATGATGTGAAATAATTGCTTTAAATACCACTGCAAATTCAGAGATAACAGGATAAAATACTGATAGTAAATGGCATATTACCTGCATTGCATTCCGTAAACTCCAGGCATCGTAATATGTAGGAGGCATGAACAGGGCAAGAATCAATTCTTCCATATTTCCACTCAATTCTGACTTGAGATCTTTGATTAAGTCCTGTTAATTACAAATGCAAGCTAAGCATACATGCTCTGCAAATTTTGTCACTTAAATCTTTTAAATAGGGAAAAGTGAAATGGAATTGCTTTAGGAAAACCTAAATTTCAAACCTGAAAGGGATATACTGAGACGTAAGTAAATATATATACCTAAAGTTTGTTACACCAGAGCAGATGCATTTTATTTGTTCTATGTATAAACACTTAAATTCTTACTGCAGTTCTACTACTATATACATTATCCAGACTAGAGACACATTAAACAAAGAATAACTCAAATTAACAAATGATATACAGATATTTACTTAGTATAAGAAAATGTTCTTGGTTTTATGAGGAAGTAGATGTCATCACCATCTTATTCTTATTTGAAAAGATAAACATTTAAAAAGAGATAATACAAAGCAAACTATAGTCCAGCACCTAATGAGTAACACAGAAATAAACAACAGAAGAAGCTGAATTTTACTTCTAAACAAAAATCTGAGAAAATTCGAGATGGCATAACACAGACTAGATATGAACCAAAGAAATTCATAACATGGAAAATACCTTTGTGAGAGAAGTAAACCTAATGTTGAACCCTGAAGGAAATCTAGGGCTTGATTTGCATAATCAATCTTAAGAATAAAGAAGTGGATGTGGTCTGGGCAGAGAGACAGTATAATAGTAAAATTAAACTAGCTTATGGACCACTAGACCATTCTGAAAAAACAAAAACTGGATGAAGATATTAGGAAATTTTTAGGATTTCTATATAAATGACAAAGCAATGCTATCCAGTTTTTTCCATTATATATGGGGACCAATGGCATTTTTTCGCCATAGAATCTTGCTGAATTTAGTCATTGATCAGCCATTCTACAAATATTTATTACAGAGTTTCTTGCTATTATACACTTGGTGCAAGAAACACAAGGATGTATGTGAACATGGTTTGTCCTAGGGGAGCACAGTTTTTCATAAGCAGTAAGATTAGTGATAGCACAGGTTTTACAAAGTGCTGTGGGACTACAGTCATCAGAGTAGCTGATACTTAAACTAAATCTTGAAGAAGTTGTCTGTCACGCAGACAAAGAGGAAAACAGGCCAAGAGCACAGCAGGTACAAAACATGGAAGTATAAAAGACCACATTTTGTGCACTGAATGACAAGTAATTCCATATATTTTAACACAGGATATGTTTAGAAGGAGGGAAAAGAGTGGAAGATGATGCCAAGGACCAAGAATAAGCAGGGGCTATATTATAAGCCTTAAATCCTACTGTAAGGAGATCATGACTGCAGTCGTAACTCACTTTCTACTGAACTATCACATATAAGATAGTATAAAGTATGACAACCAGAAAAAAGACTATTCTACAATAAAAAAGGCTTTTAAGAGAAGTAGTGAACACACCACTCCCAAAGTTGATAAAGTTTAGGTGTTTATTAGCACCTATGGATAAATTTTCTAATCTGACATGAATGCAGAGTTGATGGGCCTCTGCTGGCGCTCACTCTAGAAAAGAAATAAACATACCTTGCCATACATGGTCTTAAAAGCTGCTTTAATTTTTTGCCTCTGATCATTGGAACGGTTAGCCACAATGTCCACAATTGCCTGCTCGTCTGTCCCTGGAAGAGGCATACATTTTCACGTAAGGAGGAAGTCCTTGCTGGATGATCCTGGAGGTCATCTCTTAGAATGCTCACAAGGGAGGCATGAGCACAATATGAACTTGGTTAATGATATAGGTTTATTTTACTTTTGAGTCAATCACTTTAACTTACTGTAAAAGACAAAATATGTTTTCCTTACCAAATCCCTTCATTGCCTTACGGAGAATTTCTGCATCTCTCATAGCATCAAAGTTGGCAGCTGGTCGGATCGTCCCTTGTGTGCCCTGAGTCATTGCAGCAGGCTGAGAATAAAAGGCATAAAATCCAAGTCAGAATTCTCTGCTGACAATAAGGCAACTTAATGACTTCCCTAGATATATCACTTTTGGGCAAGAAGTTTGGGGTTTAGGGCAAGGATATGAGCATTTCATTTCCTGGCTTACTCTGAAACAGACAGGAAAGACCTATCCCCCTTCAGGTTAGATTACTCTCTGGCCAAAAGATAATCAGACATGAAATTTCCAGGAGATAAGAGGGGCAAGTTTAAGAAATTAAACTCACTATCTTCTTATGTCTTGGACTTCTTTTTGGTAGAACAAGAGGTGAAAAAAAATTTAAAAAGAGAGACTGATTCCTGAATAGTATGAGATGAATGACAATGTTTGATTTGAAGACATAAGAAAATAATGGCTTTAATGAAGAAAGCACAAGTGCCCAACAAGGTTTTTTTTTTGTTGTTTTTTGTTTTGCAGTACTGAGGGTTGAACCCAGGGCCTCACACTTGCATGCTCTCCAAGTGCTGGACCACTGGGCTGCACCCTCAGCCCATTTATTTTTTTACTTTTTGAGACAGGGATTCGCTAAATTACGCAGACTGCCTCTGGTCTCGAACTTTCAATCCTCCTGCCTCCACCTCCCGAGCCGCTGGGATTACAGGCGTGCGCCACCATGCCCAGCCCCAACAAGTTTTCAAACTAGCAATATAATTGTGGTAATACCTCTTCATTTCCTAGATGGACCCTGTTTGTTATACACGGAATAAACATTTTGTAATAAGAAAAGCACAGAGCCAAGCACGGTGGCGCACGCCTGTAATCCCAGTGGCTCAGGAGGCGGAGGCAGGAGGATTGCAAGTTCGATACCAGAGGCAGTCTGTGTAATTTAGTGAGACCCTGTCTCAAAAACTAAAAAATGGGCTGGGGGTGCAGCTCAGTGGGTCCAGCACTTGCAACGCATGTAAGCACGAGGCCCTGGGTCCAACCCTCAGTACCACACACACAAAAAAAAAAAAAAAAAAAAAAAAAAAAAAAAAAAAAAAAAAAAAAAAAAAAAAAAAAAAAAAAAAGCACAAAATGAAAGAGATGATTAGTGATTCTAAGAAGTACAATATTCCTCCATCTATTTTACAAGGAAACAAACCACAAAGAAAAACATGAACTATATCTTTAAAGCACAAGTCTATGTGGAAATTTTTTAATTGCCACTTGGCAAATACCATAGTAATAATTTTTTAGGCAAGACTCAATCGCTGATGGATGCTAAGATTAAGGGCAAAAATATGCTAAGAACCAAGATATTTACGTAGTTTGTAACATTATAGCAAAGAAACTTGGCAGGCACCATTCTAAACAAGTGATCAAAATTAATTATCACAAGTAATGGAATAAATCAATAAGTGCCTCTAGATATAATGTACTGGGGAAATAATATCATTTCTCTGGCATTCCTGTCCAAAAAAGTATAGCCTAAATTTAATCATGAGGAAATATCAAAGCAAAATTAAGAAATATTTTACAAAATAACTGTAGTGAGCTTCAAGTGTCAATGTTATGAACAACAAAGATTGAGGAACTACTTTAGATTAAAGAAGAACTGAGAGACATGACAATAAATTCAATGTTTTATCTTAGATTTGATCCTGTACCAGGAAAGTGTCTTTACTAGGACAATTAGTAAAATAAGTTCTGAAGGTTGAGTAATAGTATTGTATAAATGTTATTTCATGATTTTGAACATTGCATAGTATTTTTGTAGGAATTTTGGAGAACCTGTGTAAAAGGCATATAGAAAATTATTTGTATTATTACAAATTTTTTGTAAGTATGATTATTTCAAAATTAAGGTTTAAAAATTTAAAATACAATGCTATGAAATAATTCAATTGTTTTCTTAAAATACTCAAGTCAGGGCTTAAAAGGGATGGCATAAAGCAAGAAAACACCCTATACTTTCTTTTTTAAATTGTACCAACATGTTTTATTTAGTCAAGTATCTCCAACATATTAATTTAAACATGAAATCAATGTATAATTTCAAAATATAAAATCATGCAATTGTTTTTTTGGCAACTGAAACTAAATTTAAAATTATACCCATTCAATATAGCAACCTATCAATACTTTTGGGGATAAATGAGAAAAGGACATGACCATCTTTCAACAGCTTTTCAAGTTTTTGTTTGTTTGGATGGTTTTTTTGCAGTGCCAGAGACCAAATCCAAGGTCTGTGGGTGCTAGGAGAGCACTACCACTGAGCTACATCCCTAATCCTTTTTGTGGTCAATAATTCCCCTGACTTATATATATTCTTACTCTAACATTTTCTTCCACTAGTAAGACTTAGTATCCACTCTTTACTAGTTTCTAAGCCAGGAAAGCAAGTTCTTAGGTGCTGATGAGTTGGGTCTGATTCATAGCAACCCTCCTGTAAAACAGAACTAAACTCTCCCTGATACTGTGCCATCCCTGGCATTACGTCAGTGTTTCTCTGCTATTCATAGGGTTTTTCAATGGCTAGTTGTTTTCAGGATTGTTTCCGGAGTGGGTTGCCAGGTTCTTCTCCCATTTTTTGCACTGCTGGGGATCAAACCCAGGGCCTCGGAGAGCACAGAGCAGCACTCTACCAAGTGAGCTAAACTCTAGCCCTGGAAAGCAAGTAGAGAACTAATAAGAAATATTCCTATGGTGGTTTTAAGAAAAAACTAAAATGATTCTACTTGTAGCAAATATTCAAGTATAAAAATTTTTTTCAACAAACTGCCCTTACATAAGAATTAATGTATCAAGGTAGTTTCCACTGATGTCACTCTTGTTGTTAGGTGCCATTGAGTTGGATCTGACTCATAGTGACCCTATGTACAAAAGAACAAAATACTACCCAACTCTGTGCCATGCACACAGTCTTTTTATCTTTGAGCCCATTGTTGCAGCCACTATGTTTCTTCTCATTTTGAGTAATGCCACGTCAGCAACTAGAGGTCCTAGGGGCTTTACTCTACTCCCATCATTAAGGTCAACTCTACTTTGAGGAGGTAACTCTTCCCCAGTTGTTTCTTGAATGCCTTTCAGCCTGGGGGGTTCATTTTCTGGCACTGTATTTGACAGTGCTTCTCTGCTATTCGTAAGGTTTTCAATGGCTGATTGTTCCAGGAGTGGGCTGCCAGGTCCTCCTCCCTTGTCTGTCTGAGTCTGAAAGCTCAGTTGAAACCGGTCCACCATGGGTGGACCTGCTGGTAGCTGAGATACCAGTGGCATAGCTTTCAGCATCACAGCAACATGCAAGCTGCCTCAGCACAACAAGCTGAGATGTGGAGGACTGATGTCACTATTGTCCCTTAAAACCTAAGGAGGGCAGAAGCCTTTGCTTATAACACACTGGACTAAATAGTATGAGAAACTAACCATCATTATGTACTGATTGATGATTCCCACTTTCTGTCATCCTTTTTACTAAAAGAAAAAAGTATATTTTAGTTTTCATATGTAGGGAAAAATGATGTATTCTCTGTTGAAAAATCTAAGACTGCTCAGGAGATAGAGGCAGGAGGATCACAAGTTGAGACCAGAGGCAGTCTGTGTAATTTAGTGAGACCCTGTCTCAAAATAAAAAGTAAAATAATGGGCTTGGGGTATAATTCAGTGGTACAGGATTTGCAAAGCATGCAAGGACAAGGCCCTGCGTTCAAGCCCCGGTACTGCAGGGAAAAAAAAAAAAAAGAAAGAAAGAAAACTCTAAGACTGAAATTAATCTTCAAGAATACTATCATTGTCCAGGCATTATACTAAATTTAAAAAAAAATGGGGTCTGAAGCCAGGTGGGTGTATACACTTATAATCTCAACTACTTGGGAAGCTGAGGCAGGAGGATTACAGGTTCAAGGCCAGAGGCAAGCTATACAATTTAATGAGTCCCTGTCTCAAAATAAAAAATAAAAGAAGGAGTTGAGGGTACAGATCAGTGGTAGGGTACTTGCCTAGCATTTATGAGGCTCTGGGTTTGACCAATGGGGGGGGAACAAAGAAAGAAAGAAATCAGTCTGTGTTCTTAACATAGAGAGTCTAAGGGAGATTTCTCAGTGCTTCAGTGTCTGCCTCCAGAAGTTCCACCCTTTGATATTCATCTGATTCCAATCTTTCTGCCAAATAACTCTCATAGAATTAGGAACTGGATCAATTAGGAGAGGTCAGCTGGCCCAATTCTCCCCCAAGACAGAAACTTTCTTTACATTTTCCTTGATAAACATGATACTCATGCACAAAGACAGACATGCTCACACACAACTACACTCACATCACCCAACCCATACCTGAGACTTCAGTGACAGGGACCTAACCCCTCACAAGGTAGCCTATTCCATTTCTATCTAAAGTTCTTCCAAAATCTACCACTCTGTTAAGTTCTACCTACTGCTCTTAGTTCTAGCTTGAGCTGGTAATTATTACAAAAAATAAGTTGTGTATGTGTTTTACTTTCATAGTGTTTAATGTTTAAAGATATTTCATACCAAGTCATGAAACGACACCTCTAAAATTAGATGTATGCTTAAACTAAAAATTCTCATTAAAAGGTGATTATGAGGAACAATCAACTTCAACAGTTTAAAAAAAAAAAAAAAAAGGACTGAAAGCAATTTACTCCGTTCTTTAGAGGAATATCATTTACCTTATCAGCAAACCAGTACTGTATAATGGAGAGACTATTGGTCAGGAAGTCACAAGAGCTATGATCTAGTCTCAGCTTTGTCTTTCATTAGCTCTGTAGCCCTGGTCAAGTTTCTCAACCTCTCTGGATCTTGAATTCCTTAAATTGGCAAAGTGAGCCATGAAGTCGCTAAGGTATTTATCTTCCAATACTGTATTCCTTTTCCTACCTTACCCTAAAACATGTTTGAAAATGCCACACTTTTATTACTATAGAATGTAGAAATCAATTAGAAAATAAAGATAAAGGTAAGCATAAAAGCATACTGCTTATGTTCCTACTAATTTGCATAGCATCTAAAACAGAATCTAAAAACATAAAAGAATACGGCAATTTAAAAATAAACAGTATTAAAGTAAGGAGCTATATAGAAGTAGAGTGAATATTTCTTATGTGGGAAGCCTTCTGGGGCTACTGAGAAATCAACTGAACAGAATTAACCATCAACCATGTTTAAAGCCCTGCCAAGCACTACAGACCATAAAGATAAAACCAATATAGTCAAGCACTCAAGGAGATGGTGAAAGCCAACTACATGAGAAATAAGAAACAAATGAAGGCACATAAAGAGGACCTATGGATTAGTGAACATTAGAAAACCTTACTCACTTCATTGCTATAATCCAAAGAAACAGGAGAGAAAACAGGATAGGAAGGAAAAGATTCTGTATTGATCTGAAAGAAGAGTGGAAAGTTATAAAGGGAAAAATGGGAAACAAACCACTTTATATAAATCACTGCCATTAATACCAATCACCCAGTCACCCAAGTTAATAGATATAATTGCTGGTAAGGGAAGGGAAGGAAGAGGGAAAAAAAAAAACTGAAACCAAGGCTGAGAGCCCATGTGAATCTCTGGGACAAAGTTATGAGCATCATTACTTGTTAAAAAGGACTTATGCTTGTCCTATCAAACTTATCAGGACACTAAGACATTACTTAAAGCAGAGGGACCAAACACAGCATGGGATCTATTATAAGATTCAAGTCTTAAGTTATAGTGACAGACCATTTCCTCCAATCTACAGAAACCTCTAACATCAGCAAGTGGTGGTACCCTTTTTTGGCTTTTGAGTTACTCACACTAAATTTAAAAGGCAGAGGCAAAAATGTCAAAGACAGAAGCAAAAATACCTGGCTAGGGTAAGAAGTTTGTCCTCCGGGATACTGAGGAGGCATCTGTCCTCCAGGAAAGCCACCTATATGTTAAAAAAAAAAAAACAATAACAAAACCCACAGCAAATATGTTATATGACTTAATGTTTCAAAATACCATTGATCACTATGAATACAGAAACATGAGAATAATTATGCTATTATTCATTGGGACAATTTTTTAAAATATTACAATTTACTGAATCTAAAAACAGCTTGGGTTAAAAAAGTCTTAATATTCCATGTTTCACATAAGATCCTAACAAATAATATCTTAATTTTTTTTTTCCCCACACTTGAACTAGATTCAATTCTTGTTCCATTTGGAATGGTTGTCAGGATATAGTTCTGCGTATGGTTTCATTTGTGGGAAGAAGTTCCTAAAGGATTTGCTTTTTGACCTTGGGACATACTTTTTAATAGAAAAAGTAGTACCTCTACCAGGTCATGGTGGCATGTGCCTGTAATCCCAATGACTTGGGAGACAGAAGCAGGAGGATCGCAAGTTCAAGACCAGAGGCAGTCTGCGTAATTTAGCAAGACCTTGTCTCAAAAAAAAAATAAATAAATAAATAAATAAAAGTAAAAAAATGGGCTGGGGTGCAGCTCAGTGGTAAAACGCTTACAAAGCATGCAAGTACGCGGCCCTGGGTTCAACCCCTAGTATCACAAAAAAAGGAAAAAAAAAAAAGGTAGTGCCTCACCTCCATTTTACTGATTATGCTCTTCCAAATTATATTTCAGGAAATCATGTTTAAAATTATTTATAGAAATATATAAGCATTCACTGAAGACTATCCCAAACATAAACTAAGTTCTCTCAATGGCAATTAAAAAATTCAGAGTATCATGATACTGTCTCTCTGGTACTTACCAGGTAGTGGGACCTGTGCTGGACCACCACCGTAAGACTGTGAAGGTGGCTGTGGGTAGCCAGAGAAGCCTGCTCCACCTGGTGGAGCTCCAAATCCTTGGCCTGGAGAAACTAGAGAAAAGAGTGGTTCAAAATACGATAGTGATCCCAGCAACTCAGGAGGCTGAGGTGGGAGAATAGCAGGTTTGAGGCCAGAGGCAACCTGTACAACTTAGCAAGACCCTGTCTAAAACAAAAAGAAAAACAAAAACAAAAACAAACAAACAAAAAAAAACAGAGCTGGGGGCACAGCTCAGTTGTACAGCACTTGCCTAGCATGCCAAAAGTCCTAGGTTCAATCCTCAGTACCGCAAAACAAATAACTAAAATACTACTGTGACAGTTATGATTGCAGAGAAATCTTTAGAAAAATGTCTACTGTAAACAGTGGAACAAGTATGCCAGTAATACTGTAACAGCAGTCCTCTCACCACTCCTTCCACATTAAAAATTAAATAAGAGCCAGGTGTGGTGGCACAAACCTGTAAATCCCAGCACGTGGGAAGCTGAGGCAGCAACGCCATGAGCTTGAGGCAAGCCTGAGCTACATAGTGACCCTGTCTCAAGAAAATTAAAAAAAAAAAAAAAAGAAAGAAAATAAACAAATAAAATAAAAAATTTACTATAATTGTCTTCCTATTAACTTATGTTTTCTTATAATCCTCAAATAAAGTTATCCTAAAGGTTATAGTCATGCTAACTGAAATGCTTCAATCAATTGTTAAGATTACAAATAATCAGCCGGGCATGGTGGTGCACACCTATAATCCCAGCAACTCGGGAGGCAGAGGCAGGAGATCACAAGTTTAAGACCAGAGGCAGTCTGCATAATTGAGCAAGACCCTGTCTCAAAGAAGTAAAAAAATGGGCTGGGGGTTCAGCTCTTGCAAAGCATGCAGGTGCGAGGCCCTGGGTTCAACACCCAATACTGCAAAAATAAATAAATAAATAAATAAATAAATCAAATAATCAAGCAAAGTGTTATATATTGGCTATTCACTGCCATGAAATTTATTCCAATTTCCCTCACAGTGGAATGTTTTAGACTGCTCTCAGCTTTCATGCCCTCTGAGAACCTTCATTACTCTATCCTGCCAAATGGGTCTTTACTGTCTATAGTTAACTAAAAGCAACTCTGACCTCTCAGAGAACAAGCAGGAAATGAAGAGGATAAGGGAGAGGAAGCAACCTCAAATCTCTACTAATTCCATGACCCATGACTCACCTCCAGGGAAAGATGGAGCACCCCCTGGCTGTGGGGCACCAGGATAGCCTCCGGGAGCTGGATAACCTCCAGGGTAGCCTCCAGCTCCTGGGTAGACACCACTTGGTGCTGGTGGGTAGGCACCTCCCATTGGAGGAAAGCCGCTAGGGTAAGGATACTGACCCGCAGGGGGAAAAGATGACTCCTGACCCACAGGCTGGAAAATTAGAAAAATTTTCAAATGAACATGATCATAGAAAAATAGAGCCCATCTAAAGAAAAGAAACAAAAATCACTGTTAAGGTGTATTTGCTTGTTTTTCACGTTTTACCTTTTTTACAATTTATTTTGGTTTTTTGGAGAAAGAGTCTTGCTATGTAGCCCAGGTTGGCCTTAACTCAAGGTTCTCCTTCCCCAAGTGCTAGGATTACAGGTATGTGCCACCACACCCAGTCGGGGTTTTTTTATTTGTTTTATTTTTTTACTTTAAAAAAAAATCTTATTAGAATTCCTGGTATCTTGTTTGAGCCAGGCATGATGGTCCACGCCTGTAATCCCAGCACTTGAGAGGCTGAGGTAGGAAGATTGCTGTGAGTTCAATGCCAACTTGAGCTACATAGCAAGTCTCAGGCCAGCCTCAGCTAGAGATTCTGTTTCAACCAAAAATTTCTTTAAGTAATCCTCGTATCTTACACTATTTTACCACAGTAGTATACTAATTTGTCATGGGAAAAGGTTGTGGTTATCCACTCCCGAGGCAATCTTGAAACAATTAGCCATAGAAAACCCTATGAGGGTTGCTATGAGTTGGACATGACTGGATGGCACCTAACAACAGCAATACTAGTTTGTCATGGCACTTGTTTGTCAGAACTCAGTTAAATTTAATTCTACTTGGCTTAGGCAAGAGAAGTCCATTTGTCTTTTTGGGAGTCAGAATGAGGTATCAAGAACAATGAACAAAGTTCATGAATTCCTTCATTTTCCTAGCCCCTGGAAATATGATAAAGATCCTTCTCTCTACCCTAAAAAGAATCATATCTCTCTTGCAACACACCTAGACATGTTGCATAAGATTAAATGAAAGAAGCTAAGTTACATGCAGGGTATAACATTTTGGACCTTAGTTCAGACTACACAATGTCTAAGAGTGGCAGAGATTATTGTGTTCAGTAAACTCTTTCTCCTCAGCCAAAAATCTAGACATTTCCAAGACCCCCTTATAGTTAGGCAGGACCACATGACTGAATACCAGTGAATAAATACAGACATGTCTATCACTTCTAACCTGGCCCCTAAAAACTTCTACCCAATCCTTCATACTCACTCTCTTCCTTCATCTGCCAACTAGCTGCAGAGGATCCAGTGAAGGACTCCAAGGTGCTAGGGTGTTAGAATATGAAGCAGCAGTCTGGGAACCTGATATACTGCATGAAATGAGACCTCCTCCCATGCACCCTCTAAACCACTGCTGACTTCCAGGAAACTGAAGCAAGAGAAAAATATTTTTATTGTGTTAAGCTATGGAGATGGTGGTTGTTGTTGTTGTTGTTGTTGTTGTTGTTAGGTGCCATCAACTTTGGTCCGACTCACAGTGACTCTATGTAAGACAGAATGAAACACTACCTGACACTGTGCCATGCCTGGCACCATGTCAGTGCTACTCTGGTATTCCTAGGGTTTTCAATGGCTGATTATTTTGGTAGTGGGCTGCCAGGTCCTTCTCCCAAGCCTACAGCACCTGGTATTCCCAGGCGGTCTCCCATCCAAGGATTAACCAGGCCCGACCCTGCTTAGCTTCTGAGATCTGATGAGATCATATCTAGGGTAGAGATGGTACAGCTATTTCAGCACTTAGCCTAACTAACTGAAATGGTTTCCAGTCCAGTTTAGAACATAGGAACTTGAGAGTATATTCATAATTTTCACCTCTTCTATGAGATACATTCAGGAGAGCTACATATTTACTTTGCATATGAATATACACATCATCCACCTATATACATCCCTCTTTATAGTCTCCCAGGGCTAGATAACATCCTTACATACTACTAATGAGTATGAAACTGAAATTTCTTACTTATGTCTCAGCTATGACTTTAGTCCTCAGACTAAATAGCTATCAAGTTCAGAGGCCTCTGACTCACTGCAATTTATCTGAGTCAACCTTCTTACAAGAAAGTTAAAAACGAGTGACTCATGGGATGGATTTAGATTGTTGTCGGTATGTGTCATCAAGTCAGTATCTGACTCACAGCGACCACAGATACAACAGGCCAAACACTATTGTTGTGCCTCTCTGTTATTCATAGGGTTTTTAGTGGCTGATTGATTTTTGGGAGTGGGTTGCCGGGTCCGTCTCCCAAGCCTACAGCACCTGGTGTTCCCAGGTGTTCTCCCATCCAAGTACTTACCAGGCTCAACCCTGCTTAGCTTCTGAGACCTGATGGGATCACATGCCACAGAAGTACTGCTCATAAAGCACTTAACATTTTCAAAACTTTTAGATTTTTAAAACTTGGACCATTTCACATAATATACAGGTTTCTGGCTTTATTTGAAGTACTGCAATATCTAGCAACAACGGGTCTGCCTTCCTTCACAGCCACATGAGGCTAGAGCAGAGCAACTACAACCTTTCCATAGATGAAAAGTATTCTCTAGTTCCCCACAACACCTCTCTTCATTCCTCAATTTGTACCTCTGAGCATTTGGGTTTATGACTTTTGCTCTAGTACATCTGTAAGATCTGTCACGAGTTACTCCTATACAACACACCTGTTTCAAGGAAGTGAGTTATTTTAGTATTTTAGTAGCAATACTTACAGGATATCCTGGGAAAGGTGGGTAGCCTGTGGGGGGATATCCTGGGTATGACATTCTGTAACAACAACAGAAAATGTCCTCTGTAATTTCTTATAACTCTTAAGGCCCTCAAAGACACACAGATATAGAGGCACACACAAAAAAAAACCTGAGCTTTATGGCAGGTATTAAAATATGAATATTAAGGGTAAATGCAAAGATTATAAAATGCTTCCTCCTTTCACCATTTGCACCAATGGAGTCAGTATAGCATAGTAAAGGCTCCGACTTCGTTCTCATACCATATAGTTTTTGTTATATCTGAATTACACTATTACTATTATTTATGGAGTATTTTTAGGCCAATTAATTTTTATTTAAATTTTAAAAGCATGCTTAATATCACTTTCATGAATGGAAAACCTGCAGTAGTTTTTCTGCCAGAAGTTGAAGGTAACATGCTGGGTGTCATGCCTATAATCTTAGCACTTGGGATGTTGGAGCAAGTGGATCTCAAGTTCAAGGCCAGCCTTGGAAACTTAGCAAATAATAAACATAAAAGTAGAAGGACTAGGGATGTAACTCAGTGGTAGAGCATTTGCCTAGGATGTGCAAAGCCCTGGGTTCAATCCCAAGTACTGCCAAATAAATAATTCAGTATAGTTATGCTGCCAATTTAATATACATTTGGCCCATTTGGTTCATTTGATTTTGATTTTTCTTGTCCGTGGTGGTAGGGTTGGGGACTGTGCTGAGGATCTTATGCATGCAAGGCAAGCACTTTATCATTGAGCTACATCCCCATCCCTTCTCATTTTGATTTTTAAGGATTTAATTTTTTTAACTTAGTTTTGCTTTAGAATTGTATAATACATTTCCTTGGCTGAGGGTGTAGCTGAGTGGTAAAGAACATGCTTAGTATGTAAGAGGCATACTAGTTCGATCCCTAGTATAAAAAAAAGTCTTAGTTTCAAAGTCAAACAAGATATGCCTGCTTAGGAAATAATTAGCCTCTATTACTAATCCTTCTGTATATAACCATTATTTTTAGTTTGTCCAACTATTTAATATAAGCTGATATGAATATGTTTATCTCTCCATTCCTTTTCTAAGATAAAATGTAGGAATCATACTGTTTCTTCACTAGACCTTTTTCTCTTACTGAGAGATCACCCATAGAGTATATAGAGATGGACTTCATTCCTTTTTACCACTGCATAGTACTTCAATATGTGGATGTTTATTTAAAACACTCAAGAGTTGTTTCCAGTCTTTCATTACTATAAATAGTACTGCAATGAACAGCCTTGTGCAAAAACCTTTCTGTATATTTCAACAATATTATCTTTGGGGTAGATTCAAAGAAATGGCATTGCTGAAAGGGTATAGATGAACATAACTTTGCTAGATATTGCCAAATTTCCTTCCATGGGGGTTGTACCAACTTGCGCTTTTACCAGCTCTGCCAAGAGAAGTTTCCATCTAGTATTCTGGGTTTCTAGCTTTTTGAATATGAGCCAGTACTTAATCTCTCTAGGCAAACTATTCAGCTTTTTTAAACCTTCATTTCTTCATCTACAAAATGGGACATGTATGTATCTACTTAATGAGGTTGTCATAAGGATTAAGTGAAACAATATATATTAAGCATTTAACAGTGCCTGAATTTCAAATTAAGTCACCAACAAATGTTTACTGTGATAGACAGCGCAAGAATATTAAAAAACAATTCCCATGAAATTTGGCTTTTATAAATTGTTTAGATTTACCTTCTCAGTTCTATTAGACTCAAATTCATTTTAAAATTAGTGTGCTTTCTTTGATTGCTAGCAAAAGAAAGTAAGTGGAGAAGTATAGTGTAATCACTACGGGATTAAAAGAGGCATTTGTAAATTGATGATTTATTCTATAATAATAGGAGAATCAAGAGTTGACTATATTCTGACCAGCAAATGTAACACTGGAAATATCTTCTGAGAATTTCAGTCTGCACCAGAGTTTTAAAATTATTTTTTCCACAGTAAGTTTTTATTAATTTCTTAGTGTACAACTTAATGGGTTTCATTATATTTCCCTAGATGCAAATCATTGTACATTGCTCATGTTCACCTTCCCTAAAGTTACTGTCTCCAAAAGGAGCTCATTATGCAAACAATAACCTACACATCTAGTGATATTAAGAAATAATATATCTAAAGGAAAACAAGTCATCATACCACAGGGACAACTGCACTTCCATGTTTATTGCAGTTCTCTTCACAATTACAAAGGTATGGAAACAGCCTGGATTCCATCATCAGATGACCAGATTAAAAATGCGGTATATATACCCAACAGATTATTCAGCAGAAAAGAGTAAAATTACGTCTTTTACAGCAAAATGGATGGATCTGGAGATCACCATTTTAAGAAAAATAACCCAGAGCCAAAAAGAGAAATACTGCATGTTCTCACTTATATGTAGGAGCTAGCTCTACCTTAAAGAAAAAAAAAAATATATATATATATATATATATATATGTATATATAAATATATATGTATATATAAAAATACAATATAATATATCTAAGATTAGAAAATACAAGGAGATGATGTATTAAAAAATGCACAACTAAGCCTAGCCAAGAAGGGACAATATAAAGAGTAGGAAGGAGGAGGAAGGGAACTAGCAGAGAGAAGTTAAGATTGCGAAAGATGGGGTGGGGAGGAGAGTCAATGTAGAGGCATAAAGGAGGAGAGGATAATCTCAATGTAAACCAAGCAACTTCATGAGTACACTGGAAAAATAGGGCAATATAACCTAAATATGCATTTGAGTTTTACTACATATTAGCCATAAGGCTCCATAAACCTTGTAGGTTGATGAAAATGTAGCCAGAAGTAATGTAAAGGCTACAAAATGGAAAAATCCAGTGCTGTATTATTCTGTACACCACCATCATTTACTAATAAAGGAAGGGAAAAAAAAGAAAAGAAAATTCTGTGAGGGTCTCTATGAGTCAGACAGGACTCCACGGTACCTAATAACAACAACAAAAGAATAAAGAAAATACAAGGAGACCCATCATGAGGGAAGAGGGGACTAGAGGGAGGGGGAGGAGAAAATTAGGAAGAGGAGGATGAGCAACAAGCATGGGAATAAAGAGGGAGAGAACTAGTGCAAAATGTAGGTTGCAATTCTATGAAAATCCCATAATGAATTTCACTGGACTGTACGCAATTGAAAAATTCATCTTATACCACATATGTACAATTATTTCTGCATACCAAAAAGTGTCAATAATCCTGATCTGATAATCACAGTGTACATGTAAAATGAATTATCAGTCTGTACCCCACTAGTATGTACAATCAAAATACTTAATAAACTATTATTTTTCTAGGTATGATAATTGCATTAATTTTTACAAAGTATACTGATCTTTTAGAGATACACACTGAATATTTGCAGATAAAATATCTGGGACTTGCTTCAAAATAATGCAGAAGGGAACCAAGAAGTGTGGCTCAGTAGTAGAGTGTGTAGCTAGCATGCTTGAGGCCATGGATTTGATCTCCAGCACCAAAAATCTAAAACACACTGACCCTCCTCAAAAAAAATTCCAACAAATAAACCAATAATACAGAAAGATTGTACCAGAGTACAGATAAAACAAGATCAGTTTTTTGTGTTTTTTAGGCACAGTACTGGCCGATTGAACCCATGGCCTCATTCATGCTAGGCAAGTGCTCTACCACTGAGCTGCACTCCCAACTCATTTTTATTTTGAGGCAGGATATCACCAAGTTCCATAGGCTGCTGTTGGCCTCAAACTCACGATCCTCCTGACTTACTCTCTTGGGTTGCTGGAACAGGTATGTACCACGGTACCCACCAAGAACAGTTATGAGCTGGTCATTGTTCATGCTGGGTGATCAGTTTATGTGGATTCTTTTTCCTTTTTTTTTTTTTTTTTTTGGTAGTACTGAAGGGTTGAACCTAGGGCCTTGTACATACTTTGCAAGTGGTTTACCACCAAGCTGTACCCCCAGCCCATCTTCTATTTTTTACTTTGAGTCAGAGTCTTATTAAGTTACACAGGCTGCCTCTGGCCTTGAACTCGAGATTCTCCTGGCTCCACCTCTCAAGTTGCTGGGGTTACAGGTATGTGCCATCATATCCGGGTGATCTGTTATACACTTCTATCCACTTCTGTATGTTAAATTTTTCCATAGTAAAATTAAGATTTTTGTTATAGTTTTGTTCTTTTGTTGTTGTTTAGTTGTCGTTGAGTCAGGTCCAACTCATAGCACCCCTACCAATGTACAAGAGATGAAACACTTCCAGTCACTGCCATGCTCAGTGTTTTATCAGTGCATCTGTGCTATCCATAGGTTTTTCAATGGCTGATTATTTTTTTGAGAGTGGGCTGCCAGGTCTCTCTCCCAAGCCTACAGCACCTAGTGTTCCCAGATGGTCTTCCATCCAAGTACTAACCAGGCCGGACCCTACTTAGCTTCTGAGATCTGATGGGATCAGATGCCAGGGTGGTATGACTGCAGGCTGTGTTCTTTTTAGGGGTAAAACACAACTCATGTCAAATAAATGGAGCTAGTGTGGATAAAAATAAACATATTTAAGTAAATATACACGTATATATCTTCTGCATTTGAAGGACACATTATGCCAGGCATGGTGGTACACGTCTGAAATCCCAGCACTTGGGAGACTGAGGCAGGAGGACTGAGAATTTGAGGCCTGGAGTACTCAGGGAGCCCTAAGCCAGCCCAGGTTACACAGTAATACCCTGTCTCAAAATGAACAAAAGAAAAACAAAAAAAGAAGAAAACTTTATCCTAAACAACTGCAAATAAACAACAGAGAAAATGCAAAAATTCAAAAGAATACTATTTATACTTACTTACTTACTTACTTTTGAGACAAGTTCTCACTGTGTAGTCCAAGCTGGCCTGGAACTCACTATGCAGACCAAGCTGATCTGGAACTTGATATATCTTTCTGCCGCAGCCTCCCAAGTGCTGGGATTACAGACATGTGCCGAAATGCCCAGTTTAAAAGAATACTTTTCTTAGCCTGCTCATATCTAAAATATCATTAATGATCAGATGTACTATATCTGGCAAATATATCTATATAATTTCAGTAATTACTTTGCATCTACCATAAAACACTACTGCAACTGGAAAGTAAATGGTCAAACGTTTAAACAAGTCCATACCCTCTCCAGTACTCAGAGATTGAACTCAGGGCCTCACTTATGCCAGGCAAGTACTCTACCACTGAGCTGCACCTTTGGCTCCTTTTTTATTATTTTATTTTGAGTCAAGGTCTCAATAAATTACACAGGCTGCCTCTGTGCCTCAAACTCGCAATCCTCCTGCCTCAGCTGCCTGAGTGGCTGGGATTGCAAGCGTGGCCACTAGTGCCTACCTAAAGAAGATAGTAAAGGTACTGGACACAGATTGGCAAGAAGATAGAACAATGCCAGGTGCAAGACAAAAGGTAATTGTGATGGATCATCACCAAAATAGAATGAGAGATTAAGACAGAAGCCAAGGGGTTAAGGATGTGGCTCAATGGTACTGTATGGACTTAGTATGCATTAAGCCCTGGATTTGATCTCCAGCATCATAAAGAGAAGAAGTCAGAAGTCCTTCATTACTGGTGTGGAATTAAGTACTCATCATTCTCCATATCACTTTTAACAGCCCTTATATGTCAACAGAATCCCTACTTAAATTACCTAATACTCCAGTGTAAGTAACCCAGTATTTTTCTATTGATCCTTTGAAATGTCTCTCCTATTCTTGTCATTTCTATTTGCACGGTCATATCCTTAGACCAAGTTTCATCACATAACATCTATCTTACTAAAATTACTTCTCCATTTATAGTCTTGCTTATACTATCTCATCTTTCCAATTTTCCTGGACACCATCATTAGCTGACGTTTCCTAAAATGCTACTCTTTCAACAAATTACTCTTTAGCTCCTAGATCCTCAATGACTACTGCTGGGGTATCAGAAATTCACTGGCAGGGCTGGAGATGTAGCTCAATGGTGGAACATCCTCCCTAGCATGCACAAGGCCCTAGTTTCCATTCGTAATGCCACAAAAATCACTGGCCTGACATTCAAGTCTCCTTAGTACTAGCTCCAATTTACCTAATCAATAAATCTCTTGCCAATTCCTAACACCCACCATTGGAAATACTCTTGTTCAACATGTCTTCGCTTAACCCATTATTATGATTAACTGACTTGGCCCTTGGATTGTTCATCACTCTTGATTTATTTAGCTCAAGTCTTTTCTGTTCTTTAAACAATGAAATGGACAAAAACATTGCTTCTCATCCTTTATGTGACTCACTTGAGAATCCTGTTAAACTGCAGAGCCTCATTCAGAAGTTCCAGCATGGGAACTAAGATTCTACATTTCTAACAAAACTTCCAGGTGGATCCTGATGTTGCTGGTCTGTAAATTACACCTTGATACCACAATATTTTGCTATTTCTGGATCAAATTTGCTAAATTTTATATGTTTTGATGTTTCTCCTCTATATAGTGACAAATGGTTTGTATGTCTTTTACATAAAGATGCCAAACAAGGAGTTAGGGGTATAACCCAGTGGTAGAGTGCATGCAGGCACAAGGCCCTGGGATCAATCCCTGGCATCAAAAAATAAAAACAAGCCAGGAAAATGTTACAAGCAATCTAAACATCCATCATTAAGAGACAGCCATACTAGATTATGAATATCCATAAAATGAAGTGTTATGTAGGTATTAAAAATGAGGCGCCAGGCATAGTGGTGCACAACTCTAATCCCAGCACATGGGTGGCTGAGGCAGGAGGATTGCTGGGAGATCCAGGCCTGCCTGGGCTACCCGGCAAGATCCTGTCTCAAAAAACAAAACAAAATGAGGCAGCTTTTAAAAACTCATATATGAAACCATCTCCAATACATTGTTGTTGTTGTTGTTTTTATATATACTAACTGAAAAAAAGCTGGTGAAAAATTGCATAGTTTGTAACGTCATGTGTAAAAAGAACTTGTTTCCTTCAATATGTATAGAATATTCCTTAAAGGATACATGTGGAAGTAGAAAACAATGGCAGCCTCTTGGAAGGAGAGGTTGAGAATAATGAGGGAAGTTACTTTTTACTGCCCTTAGTCTCTTTAAAAATTGTGCATGTGTCATTTGTTCAAAGGGTTTCCTTTAAAAGTTTCTGTAAAAAGTTAAATCCCAGGGTAAGTCAACAAACTACTCAAACTTTGCTCAAGCGGATAGTATGACTCTGTTGGTGAACCAGAGCTTTTATTTTCTTTTTAACATTCCATCAGAAACTACTTAAAAAACTAGAAAATCATGCTTAGTTCTCCAAACTATCTCCACCCAGTGAGTCAGCTAGTAAAAGGGTGGGTCTCACTATGGGAGTCTCATAGATGGCATTAAGGCCAGGAACACAAGAGGCAGTTGCTGCAAATTTATGGACAGAAACAAACAAAACAAACCAAAAGAAACAACAACAACAACAACAAAAAAAAAAACCCACCAGGAAATGTGACTTAAGATGGGCAACAGCAGATACTACATTCCAAAACCCGCCTCCAGGTCTGAAGGACCATTTAACTCACTGCTTTCAGTAAAAAACGTGGAAGCTAGTCCTCTGCATGGACAGGTATACAGACACCCACCTATGAGGACTGAAAACTCGGCCTAAGTTTGAAGTGGTCAAAATTATCTCTTCTACCTTGCCTATCTAGTGCTTGAAACGCCTTCCTTGCCTGAGAAGTAGCTCATTACACTCACAATGCAATTACCATAGATTATCAAGTTGATTCGCTATAGGTGGCAGCAATTAAGGAGTTTAAAGGCAGTCGGAAGATACTGCATGTTTTTGTCTTTTTATGGTGGACATCAGCCATCTCCCACTGCATCTTGGTTTCCTTGGAAAGTGTTCACACAGGATGGGCTGCTATTAGCACTCTTTTGCCGCTGCTCAGGGAACAGGAATAAAATCTGGAATGCTTCTTCCTAGAATAGCTTCCAAGAATTGTAAACCTGAGCCAGTACACAAACCCAGGTTTGTGAATTGTGTCCTAGAGATCACTAAGCACAGTACAAATTTCCCAAGTTCCCCTAAATTTGCTGTGTCACCAGAAAGTCTAGTCACCAGCCAGGCTTGGCTTTCGGTGCTTCCCAGGGGTCTCCCTACTCGGTAGCCTTTGAGGTGGCTACAGCAGAACCACCCTTCAGCTTCAGCTCCTCCACCTGAGGTCCACCTGCCCGAGAGCCGGGCACCACTGCCAAGTGGTACACAGAACAGGCCGCCCGGACTTCCCCGTCTTCCCGCACGCCGGGCAGGCCTCTCCACTCCAACACGACCCCGCCTTGCAGGCCAGGTCCCGAGACGCGCGCACCGAGACGACGCCACCCGGAGGCCCACAGAGCCCCGCCTCTGTGTCCCCGCGCGGGGCACCCGCAGGGCCCTCTATCTCCGGGACAGCGGGCCCGGGGTGAGAGGACTGAGGTGGACCGGAACGTGGCAGGGGAAGGGGGCGCCGGAGACGTTCCTCACCTGACCAGGAGAGCAGCGTCACAGCCCAACCCTTTCTCCCGCAAGATGGAGCCAGGGCGGACCGGGGGTAGGCGGGGCGCCGGGCGGCCGAGCCGGCCTTTGGCGATCGCCGCTGCGGCCGGGAACGCCCCCGGAGCCCGAGAGGGCGGTGCCGGCGCGGCTTTGCGGCTGCAATTGCTGAAAGGCGCTCTCTTCAGGTGGCTCAGGTGGTTTTATCACAAATTTCAATCTCAAAGAACCCGCTCCACTCTTTTGTGCACTCTCAAGTCACTAAGGAAGTTTCGGCGGTTCTGGTACTGGGGGCATCCAGAGCGCCTTCACTGGTGGGTGGCACTGGGAGGCTGAGAAAGGGAGGCTGTGCGGTGTCTCCGCCTCCGAAATGCCATTCTCTGGGTATCTTCTGAGGACAGACAGCGTTTATTAGTCTACGGTGAAGTGAATAGTTACTAGGAATTAGAGAACATGTACATTTAATTCACCTCTATTCAACCTCATAAACTTAACAAAAACAAACCACTTCTGAAGGCCATCCTATGTTGGAGTGCATGTGAAAAAGGAACCACTGTGATTCTCCAAATGTGAACATCCCACTGTCAATGTCCGATGTTTAAGTCCACATATTTCTTGTACAGTTTGAAAAGTAATTTTGTCCCTGGGGGACACTTGGCAATGTCTGGGTCGTTACTAGCATTTAATGGGTAGAGGCCATGGATAACACTAATATCCTACCATGGTTACAATGTTGAAGGATGCCACTAAACATCCTATAATCCCTAAAACAAAGAAGTATTTGGCCGCAAACATCAAATAGTGCCGCAGTTAAAAGACACTGATTCGAGTGATCTTTCTAAAGAATAAATTGAGTCCTGTTATTCTCTTGATTAAACTTCTTTTAGAGCTCCTCCTCCACCCCAGGAACCAGAATAAAATCCACACTCCTGACCGTAGTCTATTAGGCTCTAAATAATCTGGTCCCCATGTACTTCTGTCATCTCTTTGTTGCTCACCATCCTTCTCAATGATTAAACTGTGGCTACACAAAAGTGATATAATAGTGGCATAATGGAAAAAGCCAATGCTGTGTTACTTTGTATCCCACCATCATTTACCAATAAAGGGAGGAAAAACAACAACAACAACAAAAAACCCTGTGGTTACAGTGGCCTTCTGTCCAAACATATCAAGCTTGTATTCAAACATACCAAAGATTCTCAAAATTTCTGCACTTCCTATTGTTCTATGCAGAATGTTCTCCACTGTGTGTCATCTCAAATGTTGTCTCCTCTTGCTAAGTTAAGCAGGCATTACGGCATTGGGAGCTGCCACTACTACTATGTGTATATACACTAGTGATACATATACACATGCTCATTATCCTAACCTAATTTTCCTTATAGCACTTAAAAGCATATAAAATTGTGTTTACTGTTTGTCTCTCCCAACAGAATGTAAGATCCCTGAAAAAAGGGATCTCGAAAACTAGTTGTAGAGCTAGTAGTATTTAATAACTTGACTCCCTTAATCCAAGCTATTTCATCTGTTGATTAAATAAAGATTGTTTTCCAGTACTGAAGGAAAAATTGGCTCTGTTAAGCCTAATGAGAGGACTTATTTTAGGAGATTTTCAATGGTAGTTTTGTACATGATGGTTTCCTTTCATTTCCTGAGTTTAGAAAATACAACTCTATTATATTGTCCTTGTTTATGGTTGTCTCTTTTAAAACTGGGCAGAAGTTTAAAGGCAGATATCATCTTAGAATCTTCAGCATTTAGCACCAAACTAGGCATTTGAACTTTTATAGACCATCACCACCATTCCAAGTTGGATGGTTTTGTTTCATCTGTTTTTATGTGGTTTCCGTCCTGATTAGATTCTGACAGATCTTCCCTCATCTATCACAATCAGTAGCAAGATCCCATAGAATTTATTTTCATGTTCTATCTACAAAGTGTCACTATCTACTGTTTATTTGCTACAGTTAGAAATTACTTCTTCCTTTCCATACCTGCTAATCATCTAGCTGACATCTGCATTATCTCTTGTTTGAGCCATGACAATGTGTCCATTTTCCTATCATCAAACCATCTTACACAGTACTCTCAGGCTATGTTTCCGAGCAAATTCCAAAGTGGCATGTATTTTCAAGTGTCTATTATTAAGTACACACTATTTGCTAGCCACAAAGGCAGGCACTTAACAAATATTTCCATTTTTTACATTCTCTAAAATGTATAATTTTTTTTGGATAATAGCTTTAACGAGATATAATTTACCCACATAGCTGGGTATAGTGGTATGCACATGTAATCCTAACACTTAGGAGGCAGAGGTAGGAGGATTGCAAGGTTAAAGGCAGTTTGGGATACATGGCAAGACCCTGTCTCAAAAAAATTATCCATATAATGTACACATGCCAATTTTTTTCATACAAAGAATTGTGTATTCATCACAATCAATTTCAAAATGGTTACATTACTTCAAAAAGAAACCCAATACCTTTTGGTCATCACCAGTATCCACATCCTGCCCATTGCTATGTAGCCACTAATTTATTTTCTGTCTCCAGAGATATGTCCATTGTGGACATTTCATATAAATGCACTCAGACAATACGTAATCTTTTGTGACTGGCTTCTTTCAATTAACAATGTTTTCAAAGCTCATTCATGTAGCATGAATTGCTATTAGGTGCCATTAAGTTGGGTCCAACTCATAGTGACCCTATATACAATAGAATGAAACACTCTTTGACACTGTGCCATGCCCAGCACTGTCAGTGCTTCTCTGCTATTTACAGGGTTTTCAATGGCTGATTGTTTTAGGAGTGGGCTGGCAGGTCTTTCTTCCATTTTTGTGGTGCTAGGGATTGAACTCAGGGATTCCAAGAGCACACAGCATCACTCTACCAACTGAGCTAAATTCCAACATAAATTAGTACCTTCTTTTCTGCTGCAGTCCAGCTGCAGCCTAGGATCCAGGGGTCCCTGAAGGCGAGTGAGGAGTTGGCGATGGGTAACAGACACAGCAGCTCGGAGGCAGTGTGAATCTGTTCCAATTTATTGCTCAGATACTTCAGTGTTTTATAGTCTTTTTAGGCTTAGGTCATGCAAGCAGTAAGAATAGCACATGCAGTTATCCACAAAACAAAGTTTCACAAGCACCTGTAAATCATAACAGCCCATAGTTCAAAGCATAAACTTTACTATTTTTAGATAACAAACACCTGGAAGGTCTATCTCTTCTCAGGCTTTTTATAAATGATAAGTTATAATAGGGTGTTTGAACTCTATCCTTATTTATCACTTTAGCCCCTTGTTCATTATGTTTCTATGTAAGGCAATGGAGGGTCAGGCTGACAAAAACATCAGCCTCTACTTTTTTTCTGTAGCTGGGAGCCAAGGTCTGCCTTTAGGTAGATAAGCACCTCCATGCTAAATTGTCAAGGAGGCTTTTGCACTGTGGGAACAGGCCTGTGTATTCTTTTGATTGTTCTATACTTTCTTTGTAAACCTTAGCTATCATAGGTGGGGCCACCTCAATCCAATTAAGGGCCAATAACTCAGCTTGCTGCAGCTGAGCATAAATTACTTAATGCTTGAGTTCCAGGGTAGAAATTGTTGATCAGCTTTAACTAGAATATTGTCCACATAACCCTTACAATTGGAGGTCATTACCTCTCATTCATTTACAAATTCCCCCAGTCGTGTCATTCTTTCAGCATTTGTTTCATTAGAGTTTAATACAATATTAGTTATGAGTATTAGTCCTAAACATAACGTAATTATGTACATAATAATTGGAAACAGTAATCATATTCCTGCCTGCAACCGTAGCCCTGTGGCATCTGATCCCATCAGATTTCGGAAGCTAAGCAGGGTCAGGCCTGGTTAGTATCTGGATGGGAGACAGCCTGGGAACACCAGAAGTTGTAGGCTTGGGAGAAGGACCTGGCAACCCCCTCCCAAAAATCAATCTGCCATTGAAAACCCTATGAACAGCAGAGAAGCACTGACAATAGCGTTTCCCCTGTTGTACAGAGGGTCACTATGAGTCGGATACTGACTTGATGGCACCTAACAACAACAAATCATATTCCTAGAAAGCAAAAAGCACATATTCCTTTTCTCCATCCCCATCCATTTCTTGGAAGATGAGTTCCTTGAAGCCCTCTTCCCCATATCCAGACCTTGTCAGACAGTATGGTTAGAAATGGCTGTGGCACTTTTCAATGGTCAAGTAATATTTCACTGCATGGATACATTACATTCACTTATCCATTTGTAAATTGATGGACAACCGGGTTCTTTTCACCTTTTGGGTATTTTGCATGTGGGTATTTGCATAAACACACCTTTATTTTTTTTACAAAAATCATGTTGCAAACTGGCATACTGGTGCATGCCTGTAATCCCAGCACTTGGGAGGTTGAGGCAGATGGAGCAACTTGAGTTTGAGACCAGCCTAGGCTACACAGCAAAATTCTATTTTAACAACAACAAAAAGTGTTGCACGTTTCATTTTGTATGCCACTTACAACTTTTTTAATGTAATAATCCATCCCCAAGGATTAAATTAAAACTACTACAAATGCTAGGCACAGTGGAACATGACTGTAATCCCAAGTGATTCATGAGGTAGAGGCAGGAGATTTGCAAGTTTGAAACCAGAGGCAGCTTGATGAGACCAAGACTCAAAATAATAATAAAAAACTTGGGCTGGGGGTGCAGCCCAGTGGAAGAACACTTGCAAAGTATATGTAAGGCCCTAGGTTCAACCCCAAAGTACCAAATAGAAATTATAAAAAAATCCTACTACAAAAGTGTCCATTTCAAAAGACAAATCATTATACTTTTTTCCCTTTGAGACAGGGATGCCCCCTGTTGCCCACTATCAAACCAGCTCACCTTTTGGCTATTATGAATAAGGCTGCTATGAATATTCATGTACATCTTTCCATTTCTCCCAGATACAGACCTATGAGAACTGCTAGATTAAATGGTAACCGACAGACTGTTTTCCACTATTTTGTTGTTGTTGTTAGGTGCCGTCGAGTCGCTGTCTGACTCATAGCGACCCTCATAGGGTTTTCAATGGCTGTTTCGGGATTGCCTTGGGAGTGGATTGCCAGGTCCTTCTCCCATTTTTGCGGTGCTGGGAATTGAACTCAGGACCTCAGAGACTGCAGCGCAGCGCTCTACCAACTGAGCTAAATCCCAATCCTTTCCACTATTTTACATTCACACTAATAGTATTAGGAAGGTCCCAATTGCCCCCACATTCTTGCCAGAGTTGCTACTCTTTTTATTATAGCCACCATAGTAGGTGTGAAGTTATATCTCATTGTATGTGTAAGTCTGGTGCTGAAGATTGAAACTAGGGGCTCATACATGCTAAGCACATGCTATGCCACTGAGTTATACCCCCAGAACCTTTTTTTTTCCAGTACTGGGGGAATGTGAACCCTTGTGTGTACTCTGCAAGCACTCTACCAGTAAGATACACTGATAGCCCCCTTTAAATTTTTTTTATCTTGAGACAGGATCTTGCCAAGTTAAGCAGGCTGCCTCTGATCTCATGAAGTTGTGATCCTCCCGCCCCTACCTCCTGCATCACTGAGATTACAGGCATGCACCACCACACCCAGCCCTCATTTGGTTTTGATTATTTCCTAATGACTAGTGAGGGCGCTGGGGTTTAGCTCAGTTGGTACAGTGCTTGCTCTGCACTCTGAGGCCCTCGGTTGAAACTCCAGCACCACAAAAATGAGAGAAGGACCTGGGAGCCCACTCTCAGAATAATCAGCCATTGAAAACCCTATGAATAGCAGAGAAGCACTATCAGATATAGTGCCTCTTTCATTCTGTTGTACACAGGGTTGTTAGGAGTTGGACTGGACTCGATGGCACCTAACAAAAGATTCCTTAGAGAAAAATTACCTTTGGGCTAGAGTTTAGCTCAGTTGGTACAGTGCTGTTCTGCACTCTCTGAGGCCCTGGGTTCAATTCCTAGCATCGCAAAAACAGGAGGACATGGCAGCCCACCCCTGAAGCAATTAGCCATTGAAAACCCTATGAATAACAGAGAAGCACTGACATAGTGCAGGGCATGGCCCAGTGCTGGGGAGGGTTTCATTCTGTTGTACATGGGGTTACTACTAGTCAGATGTAACTTGATGGCACCTAACAACAACAACGGCAACTAGTGATGTTAGTGATGTCTTGCAAGTGCCTATTGGCCATTTGTTTATCTTTGGAGAAATGTGTGTTCAGATCATCAGTCCATTTTTAAATTGGATTACTTTAAATTTTTAAACTGTTCAGCTATTTACTTATCCAGAATTTGTAGAGTTCTGATGAAAGTCTCCTGCCAGGAGTAAAAAGGGAATTATTGGTGGGGAGGGAGGGGTTTGGAGGAGGTAACAAGAGGATGGGAGGAAGTGAACATGAGCAATGTACAATGAAATATATGTAATGTCATAATGAAACCCATTAAGTTATACATTAAGAATTACCAATAAAAGTCTCTTGTCAAATGAGTTATTAATATAGTTGTCCTTCAGTATCTGTGGGGAATTGGTTCTAGGACCTCCTGCAGACATTAAAATCCATAGATACTCAAGTCCCTTATATAAGATGGCATAGTATTTACATATAACTTATCCACGTCTTCCTATATATTTTATTTATTTGCAGTACTGGGGGTTGAACCCAGGGCCTCATGCTTGCATGCTTTGCAAGTGCTGTACCACTGAGCTGCACCCCCAGCCCATTTTCTTTTTTTACTTTTTGAGACAGGCTCTTGCTAAATTACACATGACTGCCTCTGGTCTCGAACTCTTGATCCTTCCCAGCCTCTGCCTCCCGAGTTGCTGGGATTACAGGTGTGTGCTACTGTGCCCGGCTTCCTATATATTTTAAATCATCTCTAGGTTACTTATTTCTAAATACAATGTAAATGCTAGGTAAGTACATTTTACTATATTGTTTAATAATGACAAGGAAAAAAATCTGTACGTTTAGTAAAGATGCAACTTTTCTCCCTTTATATTCTCAATCCACAGCTGGTTGAATCCACAGATGTGGAACCTATGAATGCAAAGGGCTTTCACTTTCTTGGTGCTGTTCTTTGAAGCATAGTTTGTTTTATTCATTTATTCATTGTGGTACTGGGTTTTGAATCTAGTGTCTTGCACATGCCAGGCAAGTGCTCTACCACTGAGCTGAACCCCCAGCCTCTTTTTCATTTTTTGTCTTAAGAAAGGGTCTTGCTAAAATGCAGCCTGCCTCTGGCCTTGAATTCTCAATTCTCCTGTCTCAGTCTCCTAATTTGCTGGGACTACAGGTATAACCATGTCGCCAGTCATGAAGAGGGGCGGAGTCAAGATGGCGGACAGATAACACACACCTTCTGTTCCGGAGCAATAAGAAGCCTCGATTAGGGGCTTAAAAAAGCCAATTGAATAAATAGAAACAGAGATAATTTAGTTTGAGAGATAGAGAATGAAACTAGGTGTGCACTGAAATCAAGGATTAGGCTTCAGAGGAGCTACACAGTGGCCAGCAGCAGGACGCCACCATTTCGCCATCAAACAGACAGAGGATAGAATCCCAGAGACTTGGAGGGGATTTCGCGCACACGAACCCACGGCCCGGACCCAACACGGAGTGCAACCTTGGCAGCACACTCTCACCACGCCTGCGGGACACAGACTGCAGATCCTAGGCCTACGGTCGCGAACTCCACAGAAAATTGGGCACACATATGCCTGGATCCCAGACACATCAGAGGTGAGCCCAAATCACCCCACTGTGCTGCGGAGAGGTCGGGGGCTTGTGGAGGCGGCTAAGTCGCTCGCGGCCGGGGAGCTCCTTTTCGGCGGAAACTGGCGGAGCAGTTCACCGCCAGCGGTGAAGTTCCAAGCGCGACTACAGCACAGGACAAGATGGCAGGATAGAATCCTGGAGACTCGGAGGGGACTTTGCCCACACACCCAGGGGAGCCGGACCCAACACAGCATGCAACCTTGACATCACACTGTCACCCTGCCCGTGGGACACAAACTGCAAGTTTTCTGGTGAGTCAGCACGGAATCGCACCCTCCCTCCTGTTGTGGTGGTGGGAAACCAGTGCCAGCAGTACACATCCAGAGCTGAAACGCGGCTCCCTCTCTCCCATTGTGGCGGGACAGTCATGCAGACGCAATCTCCACAGACATACGGGCACACATATGCCTGGACCCCAGCCACACCAGAAGGGATACTAAGTCATCCCACCGCACTGTGGAGAAAGGTGAGGTCTGCGGAGGAGGCTGAGCACCACGCGGACAGAGTGCTCCTTTCTGGCAGAGTCTTGCGGGACAATTAGACACAATAAGAACAGTTTCTAGCGCAAGTGCTGTGCATGGCAGACCTATTACAGACTCCCGCTGGAGGGGTTGAATATCATCCCACCCACAAGAGGATTTGGTTCTCCCAAGTGGTCTCCCAAGTGGGTGGAAAGCTGTGCTGCGCCCCCAGCCCATATTTTTTACTTTTTGAGACAGGGGCTTGCTGGGTTGCACAGACTGCCTCTGATCTCGGGCTTGTGGTCCTCCTGTCTCCGCCCCCCACCCGCTAGGATTGCAGGCGTGCACCACCGCACCTGACTAGAAGTGTTTAATAAGTGTGTGTGAGCGTGTATGCATGGTTTTGTTTTGGTTTGGTTTGGTTTTTTTGTTTGTTTGTTTCATGGGGTTTTTGTTTTGTTTTGTTTTTTTTGTTTTTTGATTTTGTTGTTTTGTATGGGGGTATGAAACCAGGGTCTTGCGCCTATTCGCTTTGTAGGTGCTGGACCGCCACACTGCGCCCCCAGCCCATATTTTTACTTTTTGACACAGGGTCTCTCTGGGTTACGCAAGCTGCCTGTGATCTTGGGCTTGCGAGCCTCCTGCCTTCGCCCCCAAGCTGCTGGGAATGCAGGTGTATACCACCGCACCTGACTATAAGGGATTTTATACGTGGGTGGGAGCGTGTATGCGTGAGGGTTTTTTTTTTTTTCTTAATTTTTTAATTTTTATTTACTTCCTTCCTTGTTTTACTCTTCCCTCTTTCTATTCTCCTTCTCTTTTTCTTATGCTATATATGAATCCTCGTATTAATTACTTTACCATCAGAGCCCCCACATGTCTGTCAGTTTGCCATGGGGGCTTGCATGTTGCGATGAGGCTGAGAGCTCTGCCACTGTAACCTTAGACATGAGCAAGGTTACCCAAGGTGGACAGGTTTTCAGCTGAGCTTCCAGACTAAGACAGACTAGGGAGTAGGACCTGGCGAGCCACTCCCAAAACAACTAGCCATTGAAAACCGTATGGATAGCAAAGAAACACTGTCAGATATAGTGCCTGAAAATGAGTCCCCCAGGTTGGAAGGCACTCAAAAGACTACTGGGGAAGAGTTGCCTCCTCCAAGTAGAGTATACCGTGATGAGGGAAATGGAGTAAAACCCCAGGGTGCTCAACGTGATGTGACACGACTCAAAATGAGGAGAAACAACTGTAAACATCCATTAATAATTGGAACATGGAATGTACGTAGTATGAATCTAGGAAAGTTAGAAATTGTTAAAAGAGAAATGGATCGCATAAACATTGACATTCTGGGCATCAGTGAGCTAAAATGGACCGGCATAGGCCATTTTGAGTCAGACAGTCATATGGTCTACTATGCTGGGAATGATAAACTAAAGAGAAATGGGGTTGCATTCATCATCAAAAAAGACATTTCAAGATCTGTCATGAAATACAATGTTGTCAGTGATAGAATAATATCCATATGCCTACAAGGAAGGCCAGTTAATA